>SJXQ01009124.1:73532-236281 GCA_006408695.1 Aepyceros melampus
AATGAGGTGGATGACGCTGGAGCCGATTATACAGAGTGAAGTAAGCCAGAAAGAAAAACATCAATACAGTATACTTACACATATATATGGAATTTAGAATGATGGTAATGATAAACCTGTACGCAAGACAGCAAAAGAGACACAGTTGTATAGAATGGCCTTTTGGACTCTGTGGGAGAGGGAGAGGGTGGGATGGGTTGGCAGAGTGGCAATGTAACATGTGTGATATCATAAGCGAAACGAATTGCCAGTCCAGGTTTGATGCAGGATGCAGGATGCTAGGGACTGATGCACGGGGATAATCAGAGAGAGGGTGTGGGGCGGGAGGGTGGAGGTGGGGGTCGGGATTGGGAGTTCATGTACACTCATGGCTAATTCATGTCAATGTGTAACAAAACGAATACAGTATTGTAAAGCAAAACAAACTAAAAAATAAAAATTAATTAAAAAAAAAATAATTGAAGCCAGATTGCCCAGATTCAAATTCCAGCACCATTGTTCCCCACTAGCTCTCTGACTTTAGCCACACAGAGAGTATTTCTCTGTCCTTCAGTTTCTTCATCTCTAATACCTCAAGGCTTATTGAGAAGATTAAATGAGTTTATATTCTTACAGCACTTCTAAGAGGGCCAATAAAATAGTATGGTATCAGTAAACATTAAAGATAATTTATTTGTCTTTTCACATTATTAAAAACAAAAGCATATTTAAGAGACATAAGAAAATTAGATAAAAAATAGAAAAGCAAAAGTTTGTTAAAGCTAGTTCTTAGAGAAAAGGAGACAATAGAACATTCTAGATATTTAAGTTGGATTTTTCACATGGATATGACACCTTTTATCTAAGACTCAGAGGAAGAGAAAAGCAGTTCATAGAATATATTCATAACTCCAGGGTAGAGAGGATGATGTGATAAACATGTTGTATTAAGTAATCCATATGTTGTTCTGCACTGGCAGAGAGCCAAGGGATGAAGAACTGATCACAAAATAGAAGGATTTTTTTAATCTTCACTGAGATTCATAACAACCACTTTGGTCTCAGCCAAAGTGAGAGAAATGTAAGTGGTGATTTAACACACAGACCATTCATCTTTTCAACATTAAGATCATCCCCTGTTTCTGAAGCAATATGCATGCCAACATCCCAGGACCTCAAAATAAACTTCTATGCTTTGACACTTGTCCCTGTTTGTTAAATATGTAGTATACAGATAGTAGTAAAAGAGGGATAGAGTAAGAGATAAATCTAGAGAAGGGCCTCCAATTTTTGTTTAAAACCTTCTCCCAATATGGTTTGGAAACATTTACACACTCCAGATAGGTTGTAAACTGGAGGATTACATCACTTTGCAGACAGATGTACACTCTGTCTGCTCTGGGGATATCTCTGATTTTACCCTTCCCACCAGCGAACTTTGCCCGAGAACTTCTGAGAAGTAGACATGCCATGGGCCTTAGAAGGGAGAGTATTGCTCCCTCTTTGTTCCAAGGCTACAAGTTAGACTTGAGTCAAATATAGGTCTTAGGATCCATTCCATTCTAGACTGCAGTTTCTCAGAGACCAACCGCCATGACCTATTCCTCTGTGGAGACTAGTTACTAAAATGGTGGTACAACTCAGTGGAAATTGTGAATAATTAAAAACAGTGCCTTCTGAGTCAGAAAATTGCTAACTTATTTGAGAATCTTTCAGTTTAGTTCAGTTGCTCACTTGTGTCTTACTCTTTGCAACCCCATGAACCATAGCATGCCAGGCCTCCCTGTCCATCACCAATTCCCAGAGTTCACCCAAACTCATGCCCATCGAGTTAGTGATGCCATCCAGCCATCTCATCCTCTGTCATCCCCTTCTCTTCCCACCCTCAATCCTTCCTAGCATCAGGGTCTTTTCCAATGAGTCAACTCTTCGCATGAGGTGGCCAAATATTGGAGTTTCAGCTTCAACATCAGTCCTTCCAGTGAACACTCAGGACTGATCTTCTTTAGGATAGACTGGTTGGATCTCATTGCAGTCCAAGGAACTCTCAAGAGTCTTCTCCAACACTACAGTTCAAAAGCATCAATTCTTCCACGCTCGGTTTTCTTTATAGTCCATCTCTCACATCCATAGATGACCTTTGGAAAAACTATAGCCTTCACTAGATGGACCTTTGTTGACAAAGTAATGTCTCTGCTTTTGAATATGCTTAGCATCTGTCTATTTCATTTCCGTCTAACAATAACCAAGCTAGTTGAAAGAGATAGGTATCATAAGCCCCATTTTATAAGTAAGATAACTGAGGTCCAAGGACACTTAAAGTCTTCCCATGGTATCCATAATGCTCCATGACAACTTCCATGAACTGGTTCAGTTTCTACTTCTGCAAAGCATAACTAAACAGGAAAATTCAATACCTACTGAAATATCTTGATAATTGTGATGATAAGCGATTGTAAATTAATTATCTTTTAAAAAATTTATTTATTTTAATTGGAGGCTAATTGCTTTACAACATTGTAGTGGTGTTTTCCATACATTGATGTGAATCAGCCATGGGTTTACATGTGCTCTGCATCCTGAACCCCTCTCCCACCTCCCTCCCCATCTCACCCCTCTGGGTCATCCCAGTGCATCAGCCCTGAGCACCCTGTCTCATGCATCGAACCTGGACTGGCAATCTGTTTCACATATGATAATATACATGTTTCAATGCTATTCCCTCAGATCATCCCACCCTCACCTTCTCCCACAGAGTCCAAAAGACTGTTCTATACATCTGTCTCTTTTGCTCGCTTGCATACAGGGTTATCATTACCATCTTTCTAAATTCCATATATATGTATTAGTATACTGTATTGGTGTTTTTCTTTCTGGCTTGCTTTACTCTGTATAATAGGCTTCAGTTTCATTCACCTCATTAGAACTGATTCAAATGTATTCTTTTTAATGGCTGAGTAATATTCCATTGTGTATATGTACCATAGCTTTCTTATCCATTTGCCTGCTGATGGACATCTAGGTTGCTTCCATGACCTGGCTATTATAAACAGTGCTGCGATGAACATTGGGGTTCACGTGTGTCAATTCTGGTTTCCTCCATGTGTATGGCCAGCAGTGGGATTGCTGGGTCATATGGCAGCTCTATTTCCAATTTTTTTAAAGGAATCTCCACACTGTTCTCCATAGTGGCTGTACTAGTTTTCATTCCCACCAACAGCAGAAGAGGGTTCCCTTTTCTCCAAAGTTAATTGTCTTTGAGTTTTCAGCATCTACCCCAATAGTTGCCACTGAATACTCACTAAGGTAGATTTCAAATATTTGAATATATCAAGACCAAACACAATGGAGTAGTTTATTTTATTCCTCTTTGGAAAGTGCTTGTTATTCTATCTCAGCTAAACTGAACATGCTTGATTTCACTGTATTAAATAAACCCAAGGGCTACCAAGAGCCAATTGTAATAACAGGTAACTTTATTTTTAAAATTTACTTGTTCTTAATTAGTTAATTAATTAAATACATTTATTCTTTTTTTTTTCATTGTCATCATTGTCTTTTATTTATTTATTTATTTATTTTCAGATTTTATTTGATTTTAATCTAAGTCTGCAGCTATTTCTCTAAGGATAGGTAAAATGCACAGAATGTATTCGCTTTTAGAAATTCTCCAAGAACAGGAATTATGCCATCTACTTTTCATAGTACTCCTACACATTACAGAAACTTCTGCAAATATTTGGGACAAAATGCATGAAGGTGAAAAGTGAAAGTGAAGTCGCTCAGTCATGTTTGACTCTTTGCAACCTCATGGACTGCAGCCTACGAGGCTCCTCTGTCCATGGGACTTTCCAGGCAAGAGTACTGGAATGGGTTTCCATTGCCTTCTCCAAAATAGTTCTAGCTGACTGAATTTCTAACAGTGCTCTTTTCTTGACTTAGAACCCAACCAAATCATAAAACTATAAATAATTTCTAAGCAAAGGCAATATATAAGATTTTGTATGAGGAGCTGAAGGAGATATGATTTTCAAAGTATTTTCTCTCTCTATGATTATTTGATATAGAAATAATGTTTATATATATAAGACAAGAAAAAAAGTACAGGTATGGCTTAGAAAGGTCCTTCAGAAAAAGAAGTTCACATGTACAGTGGTCAGGGATTCACTGAAAAAGTGGTGCTTGGTGTTCATCAAGAAGGATGCAACATCAAGGTGGTTGTTCTCAATCCACATTCCTTATTAGCCATCTTCATCCTGAAGATATATATGCCCTGAAAGGGTTGATGACCCTTTCATGAGTCACAGCCTTGTTGTGGTAAAAGGGTTTGCATAACTCAATGAAACTATGAGCCATGTCATGCAGGGCCATCCAAGATGGGCAGGTTGTAGTGAAGAGTTCTGACAAAGTGTGTGCATAGGAGAAAGGAACAGCAAACCCCTCTAATCTTCTTGCTGAAAGAACACCAGGAACAGTAAGAAAACACAGAAAGATATGACACTGGAAGACAAGCCTCCCAGGTCGGAAGGTGTCCAATATGCTACTGGGGAAGAGCAGAGGGCAATTATTAACAGCTTCAAAAAAAATAAAGTGGCTGGGCTGAAGGGGAAACAACACTCAGTTGTGGATGTGAAAAGTAAAAAGCAAGGGAGAGAGGCAAAGATATACCCAATCAAATGCAGAGCTCCAGGGAACAACAAGGAGATAAGAAAGTCTTAAGTGAATAATGTAAAGATATAGAGGAATACAATAGAATGGGAAAGTCTAGAGATCTCCTTAAGAAATTTGGATATATTAAGGGAAAATTTCATGTAAGGATGGGCACAATAAAGGACAGAAATAGTAAAGACCTAACAGAAGCAGAAAAGATTAAGAAGACACTGCAAGAATACACAGAAGAACTATACAAACTTAATAAACTATACAAACTTATACAAACTTATCCCAGTCTTAATGACCAGGATAACGATGACAGAGCGGCCACTTACATACAGCCAGACATCCTGTAGTGTGAAGTCAAGTGGGCTTTAGGAAGCATTGTTATTGTTGTTGTCCAGTCAGTCAGTCATGTTCAACTCTTTGCAACCCTGTGGACTGCAGCATGACAGGCTTCCCTGTCCTTCACTATCCCTCAGAATTTGCTCAAACTCATGTCCATTGAGTCAGTGATACCATCCAACCATCTCATACTCTGTCCTCTCCTAGCATCAATGCATCAAATGAATACTCAGGTTGATTTCCTTCAAGATTGACTGGTTTGATCTCTTTGTTTTCTGAGGGACTCTCAAGAGACTTCTCTGATACCACATTTCAACAGCATTAATTCTTTGGTGCTCAACCAAAGAATTTCTTTATGGTCCAAATCTCAAATCCATACATGACTACTGGAAAAATCATAGCTTTGACTATATGGACTTCTGTCGGCAAAGTGGTTCCCCGCTTTTTAACAGGCTATCTAGGTTTGTCATAACTTCTCTTCCAAGGAGCAAGCATCTTTTAATTTCATGGCTATTGTCACCATCTACAGTGATTTTGGAGTTCCCCAAAATAAAAACTGTCACTGTTTCCATTGTTTCCCCATCTGTTTGCCATTAAGTAATGGGACTGGATGCCATGATCGTTGTTCTTGGAATGTTGATTTTTAAGCCAGCTTATTCACTCTCCTCTTTCACCTTCATCAAAAGCTTTTTAGTTCCTCTTTGATTTTTGTCATAAGGGTTTCTGTGATCTGCATATCTGAGTTTATTGATATTTCTCCCAGCAATCTTGATCCCAGCTTGTGCTTTATCCAGTCTGGCATTTCACACGATGGGACTTCCCTGGTGGCTCAGTGTAAAGAACCCGCCTGCCAATGCAGGAGACACAAGAGCTGCAGATTTGATCCCTGTGTGGGAAGATTCCCTGGAGAAGGAAATGGCAAACCATTCCACTATTCTTGCCTGGAAAATCCCATAGGCTAGAGGACCCTGAAGGGCTGCAGTCTATGGGATCGCAGAGTCACATGACTTAGCAACTAAACAACTAAACAACCACTTTGTAAAAATAAGCAGGGTGACAATATACAGTCTTGATGTATTTCTTTTCCAGTTTGGAACCAGTCCATTGTTCCATGTCTGGTTCTAACTGTTACTCCTTGACCTGCATACAGTTTCTCAGGAGGCAGGTAAGGTGCTCTGATAGTCCCATCTCTTTAAGAATTTTCCACCGTTTGTTTTGATCCACACAATCAAAGGCCATAGCATAGTCAATGAAGTAGAAGTAGATATTTCTCTGAAATTCTCTTGCCTTTTCTATGACCCAACAGATGTTGGCAATTTGATCTCTGGTTCCTTTGCCTTTTCCAAATCCATCTTGTACATCTACAGCAAAAGAATCTACCTGCCTTGCAGGAGATGCACAGAAGATGCAGATTCGGTCCCTGGGTTGGGAAGATCCCCTGGAGAAGGAAATGGCCACCACTCCAGTATTCTTCCCTGGAAAATCTCATGGACAGTGGAACCTAGTGGGCTACAGCCCATGGGGTCACAAAGAGTCATATACGACTTGGCAACTAAACAACAACAAGAATTCTTAACAGCATCCAAGGTTGTTAAAGTGAGAGTGACCACTTTCATTAGGGAGGCCACAGTGACAGATTTTCTAAGCAAACCCATTACACACTCACAGAGAAATCCTACAAACTTGCAGGAGGCTGAAGTTTTCCATTCTTATTGGAAGTAGAAACAAAAATCCACTAAAAATCTAACTTTCCTTATTAGAAAATCTCTTCTCTCACCTGGGAGGGGATAAGTTGTTTATTTCTTTTTTTTTTTCCTCCCAGGTCACTGAAGGTCCCCGTTTACAAACATTTCCCATGTTGGTGTGCCATCAATTAAAAAAAAATATTCCTCTACCTTCTTATTGGCAGTCAATTAACTCTAGGTTAGAAAGGAATATTTAGGTGCCCAGATTGAAATTATTTATAATGAATTCAACCACACTATAGATATTGACAATTTATCTGTAATGATATTAAAAATAATTATTTGCAAAATCAGCAGCTACAAAGTAATAATTAGGGTGGTTTGATTTTTCAGTGATTTAGGGTATTTAAAGTAAATAGATACACATGCATATGAGGCTGTTGATACTCAGTCCTCTTTTGGTTCTCTCTGACTTGAAAGCTTGTAATTCACATTAAGTCCTCCACTTGTCCCCAGAGCTGTAAGAAAACCCCATTGCTTTTTCCACAAAAGAAAATCCAGTGCTAGGAGTAGTACCCTTCACTCCCCTCCATCCAAGTTCAGTTTCCAAAAATCCACTTTCTTCTTCCACAGAAGAAAATCCAGTGCTAAGAGTACCCTTCACTGAAGCTCAGTTTCCAAAGGCCAACACAAAAGGCATATTATATGTTCAGCTCCATGGCCTGAAGGTACCTGACTGGAACTGGGAGCCTGTCCAGTCCAGACAGGAGGAAAAGATTACCTTTCTATTTAACAGGCAGTGCTGAAGGATTAATCATTAAGTAAATAGCAGCAAGCCTGGAGATTCGCGGGAGGGGTAGAGGCCCACCCTATGTTCTCAGTTTTTCTGGGATTTAGGATGGAAAATATTACAGGAATAGTTTGGAAGTGGCTGTAGTAACAACCACCTTGCAGGGAAAGAAAGAACAATATGTGAAATCTCCGGCCTGACCCAGCTAAACGGGGTGTTTATACCCAGAAGCCTCCATGGAACATAGGCCTATTTTGTCTAATAGTTGGCACTCATGCCTAGAGTTGATAAAACCTGAAGAGTATCCGTGACCGGGCCAAGTGTTGCTGTGTGACTTTAAATTAGTCATTTAAACTTTCTCAGCCTTGGCTTTCCCAATTTAAAAATGGATATATTTCTCCTATTGTAGAGAATTTTGTAATTAAACAAAGATAATAATTCCTAGAACAGTCACCTGCAATGCTTAAGTGTCTTTGAGTCTCCCCACTGTGAAGCTTGGGCTTCACAGTGGTTCACTTGGTAAAGAATCCGCCTGTGAAGCATATAAAAAAGCAGAGACATCACTTTGCTGACAAAGGTCCATATAGTCAAAGCTATGGTTTATTCATCAGAAGAACTGTTGCTAAAGCTGAAACTCCAATACTCTGGCCGCCTGATGTGAAGAGCCGACTCATTGAAAAAGATCCTGATGCTAGGAAAGATTGAAAGCAAAAGGAGAAGGGGGAGACAGAGGATAAGATGGTTAGATAGTAACACTGACTCATTGGACATGAATTTGAGCAAACTCCAAGAGATAGTGGAGGACCAAGGAACCTGTGAGCTACAGTCAATGTGGTCACAAAGAGTTGGACATGACTTAGTGACTGAACAACCATAAAGATAGATGCAAATAAGAGCTGCTTCTCTCCAGAAAAGAAAAAATTTTGCAATCTGAGCCAGAGCACCTGAGGTATTTGTCTGAGCAAAATAGGGCATATGCCTTCTTTTAAAAACTAAATCAGGCATTGCCTCATAAATGGCCTTGCCTGGTTGCTTTATATATGGTACAACCACAAAGGACTACATGATGTTGATAATATACAGATATTTCATGAAATGTATTATCAAAGATGACTCCTTACTTTCAAAAAAGGAGCTTGGATAAAAGTCTTTATTTGTGATTTGTTAATTTATTATAACAAAACAAATTTTCCTAGACATCTAAAGTGTGCTGAGCTCAGTGCTCAACAGAATATTAAAAATCATGAGACACAAGCTCTGAATTTACAACACAGTCAAGATATAGCTAGAGGGAGAAAAAGCACAAACACTCTGTAAATCAAAATAGAAGACCAAATTTGGATGGAGGGATTAGAGCTACAATGTCTGCAGCATCTGAGACCTATGACCCTATTTTTCTGAATCTGTCTAGGGTGCCATGAGTAGTGAAGTATGACCCCCTCCCCATTATGGTTGTGCTAATTTCATGTTGGAAGCCAGAATGCCACATAGAATTGCTTAGGGAATCAAGGTATGTGGTGAAGCACATGTGGACATACATGAGATCCATTTCCTCAAGAATTCATTGGAAAATGGAGTCTCAGACTATGACTTGATCTATAATTCTAGGCTCAATCCTGTACTCCTGATACTGAGCCAGATTGAGAGGTACAACAAAGAATCTTTGCTAGAAAGTACCCATCAGGAATGAAAGGGACTACTCATTGGTGTTGAGATTTGCTAATTTCCTTTGTATAATTTCAAATGTTTGATGTGTAATTGAATTGCCATGTCTTGGTGAAAGACTCACAAATCTTTGTCAGTGTTAGGTACTGCACAACTCATGATGAAATGATCCCTATGAGAAATAGAAAAAGGTAGCTGAGGGCAGGGGCAGGAGTTGACATTCACTGGGAAACACTACACCAGGTTTGCCAAAGGAGTGCCATAACAATTCCAAAGTCCATTCACTCTACATCATGACAGGGATGGTGAATGACATACCAAAGCTACTGCCTCATAAAGGAATGAGGCAAAAAAAAAGAGAGAGAGAGAGAGAGAGAGAGAGAGGAAATATGAAAAGTCTAATCCAAAAGTCAAAGAATGTGAAAAAGTGAAAGGTCTAATCTCAAAAGACAGACCAGAAAGAATCAGGTTCATCTGCTGTCTTCTCTCCCCAGTCTCTATGTCTCAGACAAAAATAAACTCATTTTCTCATTTTTCCAGTCCTAGTGGCCTTAGGGATCTACATTCTAGCTCTTTTTTGACTACTGGTTGTGAAAACAAAGTGTCATCCAGAATAGAGTGAATGAATGTGGAAAAGAAAACAATAGAGCTGATTTTTATTTCTATATTTTTCACAATCATTAACCAAAAAGAAAAAAAAAATTAAGGAAGGTTAATGCACACACACACAAACATATATATGTATATATATTTAAGTTTAAGCAAGGCTATAAAATTAAATGAGTCTCATATTGTGAAATGAAAATAACCAAGCAGAACGTAGTGTCCAGTTCCTGGACCACAGCCTCTGACTCCTTCCTCTCATTCTCCTCTTGTCTTCTCCCTCTTGCTTCCATATTCATATCAGTTTGGCAGGATGGTTTCCCAGGACACTTAAGTCAGGAAGGCCTTTTGTCCTAGCAAAAGAGGCATCATATAATCCTTCAGTACTTGTTTATCATTTTCCCTTTTTGCTAAGTCTTAAGTGTTATCAGGTGAAGGAAGTGCTATGTCCACAGGTATACAACCTGAACACAATAGTGCCTAGCACACAATAGGTTTTGAATTTATTGAATAAATAAGGAGATGGTTATCAGATTCTCAAGAATGAGATCCAGTCTCAAAGAGTGACATTACAAATACGAAGATGAAAAATATGCTTTAAGTTCTCAAAAACTGAGAGTCTTGGTGGTGGGATGGAAACATGCATAAAATAAATTGTAAGATGTTAAAAGAGTGACACTTGGACTTCTCTGGTGGCTCAGACAGTAAAGCATCTGTCCACAATCGCAATGCAGGAGGCCTGAGTTTGATCCCTGGGTCAGGAAGATCCCCTGGAGAAGGAAATGGCAACCCACTCCAGTACTTTGCCTGGAAAATCCCATGGATGGAGGAGCCTGGTAGGCTACAGTCCATGGGATCGCAAAGAGTCGGACATGACTCAGCGACTTCACTTTCACTTTCATGAAGAGATTAATAGACACACATTGTACTGTTTAAAGTATAAAAAAAGTCATCAATCCTGCTAGAATAGTCAGGGTATGTTTCATAGAGGAGGTGAGCACTTTGCTGAGTCTTAAAGGATGGGAAGAATACTCGTGATTAAGCTAGCAGAAAATAAAGCTGAGAATTTGAAATATGAGTAGTGGAGTGAGTAGTAGATTAAATTAGAGCTCAGAGCTGCTTTGAATTTCACCCTTTTTTAATCTACAGAAAGTCACAGCCAGAGCATATTGTCATGAGTTAAAGTCTAAATTGCTTTAGATAGCAAATTTCCAAAGGGAAAAGACCATGTCTTTGGTGTGTTCTCTCAGAATTTCATGCCTTCTGCACTGTGGGTGTTCAATAAATATTTAATAATAAAAATGAGTTGATTAATTGAGAGCATTCATGTTCCATATGCATGGGTAGAGCCTTCTTTTCATTTTAATTATATTGCTTTAATCATCACTAAATAGAATTTTTTTAGATAGT
This sequence comes from Aepyceros melampus, assembly GCA_006408695.1. Lineage (NCBI taxonomy): Eukaryota > Metazoa > Chordata > Mammalia > Artiodactyla > Bovidae > Aepyceros > Aepyceros melampus. Next base: position 84,663 of record SJXQ01009124.1, read on the forward strand.
AATTTGATTCATTGTTAAACACACAGGCTGCCTAAGTTCCTGGCCTTAAGGTAAATAGCAATATCAGAGAATAATCGTCTTTACACTAGTAAGTGATTTTGTGATACTGCCTACATAAAATGGAAGCAGTGGAATTCTGAAAGGGTACTTATGTGGAGATAGCACCTGAATGAGTGTTAGAAAGGACTCTGAAACTGGAGAGTGAAGGGAATACCCCAGGAGGAATCAGAAATTGAATGAGCAGTTTATAACATTGTGGAGGTTAAAGTAAAACCAGAAAGAGAACTTCCAATAAATGTAGCAATAAATGGGCTCTTGGCTTGATAGTGGCACCCAGGGAGTGGATTATCCAGAGAGTGTAGCAACTGGTGAGTGAGTGTGCTCTAGACTGAAGGAACACAACAGGCTGAAGTGGGAATAGAAATACACCTGTATGTCTGAGCACTGCTGCTAGCCAGATCATCAATGACCAGACTGTCTCAAGTTGCAAAAAGGTAATCTTATTTCAGCTGAGCTAAAGGTAAAAGGCATCCATGACTCAGGCTAGCAGGAGCCTAAGTTAAGTTAAATTAAGTGAAAGTTTCTCAGTCATGTCCAACTCATTACAACATCATGGACTATACAGTCCATGGAATTCTCCAGGCCAGAATACTAGAGTGAGTAGCCATTCTCATCTCCAGGGGATCTTACCGATCCAGAGACTGAACCTGGGTCTCCTGCATTGCAGGCAGATTCTTCACTATCTAAGACACCAGCGAAGGCGTAAGTCTCCTTGGGACAACATTAAACACACCACACTGACCTTTGTATTAATAGGAGTCCCAGAAGAAGAGAGAAAAAGGTACTGAAAAAATATTTGAAGAGATAACATCCAAAAACATCTCTAACATAGGAAGAGAAACACTCACAAAAGCCCAGGAAGCACAGAGAGTCCCACATAAGATATACTCAAGGAGGAACATGCCAAGACACATAATCAAATTGATAAAAATGAGAAAATATTAAAAGCAACAAGAGAAAAGTGACAAATAATATACAAGAGAATCTCCATAAGGTTATCAGCTAATATTAATATTTCAGCAGAAACTCTGCAGGTCAGAAGGGAGTGGCATAATACATTTAAAGTAATGAACAGTGAAGACCTACAAATAAGAAAGCTGTGGTACATATACACAATGGAGTATTACTCAGCTATTAAAAAGAATACGTTTGAGTCAGTTCTAATGAGGTGGATGACACTGGAGCCGATTATACAGAGTGAAGTGAGCCATAAAGAGAAACACCAATACAGTATACTTACACATATATATGGAATTTAGAATGATGGTAATGATAAACCTGTACGCAAGACAGCAAAAGAGACACAGATGTATAGAACAGCCTTTTGGACTCTGTGGGAGAGGGAGAGGGTGGGATGTCTGGAGCCGATTATACAGAGTGAAGTAAGCCAGAAAGAAAAACACCAATACAGTATACTTACACATATATATGGAATTTAGAATGATGGTAATGATAAACCTGTACGCAAGACAGCAAAAGAAACACAGATGTATAGAACAGCCTTTTGGACTCTGTGGGAGAGGGAGAGGGTGGGATGAGTTGGCAGAGTGGCAGTGTAACATGTATGATATCATGGGTGAAACGAATCGCCAGTCTAGGTTTGATGCAGGATGCAGGATGCTTGGGGCTGATGCATGGGGATAATCCAGAGAGAAGGTGTGGGGCGGGAAGGGGGAGGTGGGGGACGGGATGGGAGTTCATGTACACTCGTGGCTGATTCATGTCAATGTATAGCAAAACGAATACAGTATTGTAAAGCAAAACAAACTAAAAAATAAAAATTAAAAAAAAGAATATGCTATACATCAAGGCTCTTATTCAGATTCAACAGACAAATAAAAAATTTTAAAGACAAGAGCTAAAATCTTGGAGATCTCAACACCACCAAGCCAACTTTACAAGTGCTAAAGAATCTTCCCTAGGCAGAAAAGACCACAACTAGGAAAAAAAAAATTATGAATGGAAAAGCTGACTGATAAAGCAAACATACAGTAAAGCTAGAAAACTATCCACACATAAGTAGGATATCAAAACCAGCAACTGGGAGAAAAGGAGACTATAAATGCAATATATTGGAAATGCATTTGAAATTAAAAGGCCAAAAACTTAAAATAATATCATGTGTGTGTGTATATATATATATATACACACACACATATATATTTATATGTAATATATAACATATTATATATATATAACATATATAGACTACTATATCAAAACTTCACAGGAAGCACCTAGCAAAATTCTACAATAGATACAAACACAAAAAAGTAATAGCAATCAAAACACATCAAATCATAAGAGAAAAGAACAAAAAAGAAGTGGAAGAAAAAATACCTACAGAAACAGTTCAGTTCAGTTCAATCACTTAGTCATTGCGACCTCATGGACTGCAACATACCAGACTTCCCCCACCCATCACCAAATGAAACAAATCTAAACTAATTAACACAATTGGAATAGTAAAATATGTATTGATAATTACCTGAAATGAAAAATAATTAAATGATGCAACCAAAAGACATAGACTGGTTGAATGGATACAAAAATAAGAAGTATATATGCCATCTACAAGAGACCAACATCAGATCTAAGGACACATGCTGACTGAAAGTTAGGGGATGGAAAAAGGTATTCCATATAAATGGAAATCAAAAGAAAGCTTGAGTAGTAATAGTCATGTCAGACAAAATAGACTTTAAAAAGAAAATACTACATAATAATCAAGAGACCAAGAAGATATAATAATTGTAAATATGTATGAACCCAACATAGAAGCACCTCATTATATAAGGCAAATACTAACAGCTATAAAGTGAGAAATCAACAGTAACACAATAATAGTGGGGGATTTAACACCCAACTTACCTCAATGGAAAGATCATCCAGGCAGAAAATCAATAAGGAAACACAGGCCTTAAATAATACAACATTAGACAAGATATACTTAACTGATATTTATAGAGAATTCCATTTTGAAAGCAGCAGAATATATGTACTTCTCAAGTACACATGGAATATTCTCCAGGATAGATTTTATGCTGGGCCACAAAGCAAGGCTAAGGCTAAGTCACTTCAGTCATGTCCAACTCTGTGCAACCCCATAGATGGCAGCCCATCAGGCTCCCGATCCCTGGGATTCTCCAGGCAAGAACACTGGAGTGGGTTGCCATTTCCTTCTCCAATGCATGAAAGTGAAAAGTGAAAGTGAAGTCGCTCAGTCATGTCTGACCCTCAGTGACCCCATGGACTGCAGCCCACCAGGCTCCTCCATCCATGGGATTTTCCAGGCAAGAGTACTAGAGTGGGGTGTCATTGCCTTCTCTGGCCACAAAGCAAACTTTGGTACATTTATGAAAATTGAATCATATCAAACATGTTTTCTGACCGCAGTGATATGAAATTAGAAATCAACTACAAGAAAAACAATCTGTAAAAAATACAAACACATGGAGGCTAAAGACAATGTTACTAAATAATCAATGGATCACTGAAGAAATCAAAGAGGAAATAAAAATATGCCTACAGACACATGAAAATGAAAACATGATTCAAAATCTATGAGATGAAGTGAAAACAGTATCAAAGGGAAGTTTATAGCAATACAATCTTAGCTCAAAAAACAACAAAAAAAATTTCAAATATGGGAGGGGAGTTCAGGATTGGGAACACGTGTACACCTGTGGCAGATTCATGTTGATGGCTGGCAAAACCAATACAATATTGTAAAGAATTAACCTCTAATTAAAATAAATAAAAAAAAGAAATCTAACCTGACATTAAATAATGCCATTTGCCACCCACTCCAGTGTTCTTGCCTGGAGAATCCCAGTCATGGGGGAGCCTGGTGGGCTGCCATCTCTGGGGTCGCGCAGAGTGGGACACGACTGAAGTGACTTAGCAGCAGCAGCAGCAGCAGCAGATGAACTTGAAGATTATCATACTAAATGAAGTAAGTAAAAGACAAATATATATCATTTATATGTGGAATCTTTTAAAAATGATACAATTGAACTTATTTCCAAAACAGAAACAGACTTAGAAAATAAACTTATGGTTACCAGAAGGAGAAGGCAGGAGGGGTAGACTGGGAATTTGGGATAGACATGCACACACTGTTATATTTTTTAAAAGATAACCAGCAAGGCCATACTATAAAAAAATTAAATTAAAAATTCTAAAAACATGTGAAAATAAAAAAATAAAGTAGAGAAACAGAAACAAATCTCATAGCAGAAGGAAAGAAATCATAAAGATAGAGAAGAAATAAATGAGAGTTGAAGGAATCAATAAAAAAAATCAATGAAACTAAAAGCTAGTTCTTTGAAAAGAGAAACAAAATTGATAAATCTTGTGCTTGCTTAAGCACAAGGAAGGAGGGGTTAGATTACTTGACTGGCTTTGTGAAACCTCAGGAGATCAAAAACAGACCTCAGAAATCTAAGAGCAAAGTCTCTTCCTGGAATTTAGGAAGCAGGAATCATCAGAATAACCAGCTTCAATCATTTCTGGTCCATGTATCATTCTACATAAAGACAGATTCCAGAAAGTCTTGTTTGCTTAACCTCAGTTCTATGCCCACCCCTTTTCCAGGGAGAGCAGATCACCATATAGACTATTGTTCAGACTGCAAAATATCAAAGTGATAACACTAAATTGATAAGTGAAAACAAGAAATTGTTGCCAGACAAAATAACAGGTGTCTATAAGATAAACTAAAACAGACTGGGAGAATACTCCTGTGATGAAATGGCAAAAGCAAAAATATTAAAGAAAGTACAAGGTTAGTATAGTGGGTATAAGTGAAAAAGGAAGGTACTCTGGGCTTCAGGGAGTAGCAACAAAAGGGAAAAGATGTAGTCAGAAGCCAGATTATTGAAGGAACCCCTTGCCTTCTATGTAATGAGGGTATAGAAAAGAAGATGAAAGGAAACCACTCAAAAAATTGAATTTAAGACTCAGTGTGACAACAATGTATAGGGGACAAGATTTAAGGTAGGAGAAGTAGTAAGTATAAAATGATCCACAGTGCCAAGCATATGATTAATGCTTAGTATTAGTCTCATTATCATTACAATCATAGAATTGGAGTTTTTAGTGCCTTCTTCATAGACATGTCTGAGAACTCAGGGAGATAAGGGATGTGAAGTGAATGGTGTAAGGCAATTATGTTTCCAGTTCCCACTTCTATCCCATTCTTAAGTTTCTTCTGTTGATAATTGAATAACTGAACAAGAACAGAGGGGCTCTAAGGGGAACAGTTAGCTGTAAGGCCCAAGGAAAGGAAGGAGTCCTGCCAGGTTCCTGATGTGGGAGACGCAGTGCATGTTGGCGTTATTCAATAAGATGGGAAATATAGATTTTGAAGAAGAGGAGATACACTTGGTTGAGGCATTTTGAGGGTGAACTTTATCACCTATGGCTTCAAGCTGGATTTGGATGACAGAAGTGTTCCATGAGTGGTGGCCCTGAATGGTATGGTCTCTCCAAGCCTGCCAACATGTATGGGAGTGAGTGACCAAAGTGAGGATTGTGATGCTGAAGCACGGATCTGCAAACTGACCACAAGGGGACGGCCACATATGACCTGCTCTGATACTGATCACACTTGTGCTTATCATCAATCCTTTCCCTACACTGCATTTCCTAAGACACCCCATCTCTTTATTTAAATCCCTGTGGAAACCTCCCATTTGATGATGTCTTTCCTAAATAAACTCTTTTCAAAAGAAATGGAGAAAGGGATAACTTAAAAAAAAAATTGAGAGAACTTTTATGTCTGAAAAGCATTTCCCTCTGGTCACCTGAGGTTTCTGGGATATGAACAGTTTCCAGGCCCCTTAAAACTAGTCAGGATGCCCTGAATCCTGTGGCCAACTGAGCCATGTCCAATCTCAACACTTGACATGGTGATAAATCACCAAGAATGGAGGGGGAGGCAAATTGAGACTGTCACCAAGTCCAAGGAGTAATTGTTTCTCTTCCTCATAATATATTTCAGATCTCACAACATTGGCTTGTTTAAACTTCAGCTGGGGATTTAACTCTTAAGTTTTTGAAATTTTAACTGTATTTAACTGTACAGTTCAGTGGCACTAAGTACATTCACATTGCTGTACAATTCTCACCATTGTCGTCTCCCAAATTTTTCACCTTCCTGTGAACGTTTTTTGTTTCTTTTGGTAGAAAGATGTCCTGATTTCTTATTCTTAATTCATGTTTTCCTGTGCATCCTAACTTTTTTCCTGACTAATTTTACATATCTTTAATCTCCTAATAACCTTGTGGCACAATGCATCATCTTCATTTGAAACTGTATGTCACAAAGACTAGGTGATTTGCTCAGCAACACAGGATGGTTGCGCAGGTTAGGAGGAACCAGATGCTGGTGCTCTTGACTCACAGTGCAATGCTCCTTCCACAGCTCTCACAGCTTTCTTGGAGCCTTTCCTTCTCTGAAGACAGACTCTCATCAGAGCACACACTCTGCTAACAGGTAATGCAGTGAGGAGGCTCTTCACATCCACCTGCTTTCTTGTCCAGAGAATATACTGAGCAGCTCAGGGCAGCAGTGATTACCAAGGTCCAGTAGCCAACGTATGCCTGGAGAGCTTTGCAGAGTGTGCAGGTAAAGAAGCAACTGTTAGAACCAGACATGGAATGATGGACTGGTTCAGAATTGGGAAAGGAGTACATCAAGCTATATATTGTCACCCTGATTATTTAACTTCGATGCAGAGTATATCATGTGAAATTCTGGACTGGATGAAGCACAAGCTGGAATCAAGATTGCCAGGGAAATATCAATAACCTCAGATATGCAGATGACACCACATTTATAGCAGAAAGTGAAAAGGAACTAAAGGGCCTCTTGATGAAGGTGAAAGAGGAGAGTGAAAAAGCTGGCTTAAAATTTAACATTCAAAAAACTAAGATCATGGCATCCGGTCCCATCACTTCATGGCAAATAGATGGGTAAACACTGGAAATAGTGACAGATTTTATTTTCTTGAGGTCCAAAAGCACTATGGACAGTGATGACAGCCATAAAATTAAAAGACACTTGCTCCTTGGAAGAAAAGCTATGACAAACCCAGATAGCGTAAACAGAGACATCACTTTGCTGATGAAGATCCATCTAGTCAAAGCCATAGTTTTTCCAGTAGTCATGTATGGATGTGAGAGTTGGACCATAAAGAAGGCTGAGCACTGACAAATTGATGCTTTTGAAATATGGTGTTGGAGAAGACTCTTGAGAGTCCTTTGGACACCAAGGAGATCAAACCAGTCAATCCTGAAGGAAATCAACCATGAATATTCACTGGAAGGACTGATGCTGAAGCTGAAACTCCAATACTTTGGCCACCTGTTGTTAAGAGACAACTCATTGGAAAAGACCCTCATGCTGGGGAAGATTGAGGACAAGAGAAGGAGACACCAGAGAAGGAGATGGTTGGATGGACATGAGTTTAAACAAACTCTGGGAGACAGGGAAGGACAGGAAAGCCTTGTGTGCTACAGTCCATGCAGGCACAAACAGTAAAACACGAGTGTGAGTGACTGAACAGCAACGGGATCATGTTCAGGCTCTTTCCTTCCTCTTAGAACTTTTCGGTTTGATCAGGGTAACATGTTCAATATAAGCTGACTTCTCAGATGACTGTAGCTATGTGTTCACAGTACTTTCTGTTCCATTCAGTCACTCAGTCGTGTCCGACTCTTTGCGACCCCATGAATCCCAGCACACCAGGCCTCCCTGTCCATCACCAACTCCCGAAGTTCACTCAGGTTCACGTCCATCGAGTCAGTGATGCCATCCGCCATCTCATCCTCTGTGATCCCCTTCTCCTCCTGCCCCCAATCCCTCCCAGCATCAGGGTCTTTTCCAATGAGTCAACTCTTCGCATGAGGTGGCCAAAGTACTGGAGCTTCAGCTTTAGCATCATTCCTTCCAAAGAAATCCCAGGGCTGATCTCCCTCAGAATGGACTGGTTGGATCTCCTTGCAGTCCAAGGGACTCTCAAGAGTCTTCTCCAACACCACAGTTCAAAAGCATCAATTCTTCAGCGCTCAGCCTTCTTCACAGTCCAACTCTCACATCCATACATGACCACAGGAAAAACCATAGCCTTGACTAGAAGGACCTTAGTCGGCGAAGTAATGTCTCTGCTTTTGAATATACTATCTAGGTTAGTCATAACTTTTCTTCCAAGGAGTAAGTGTCTTTTAATTTCATGGCTACAGTCACCATCTGCAGTGATTTTGGAGCCCCAAAAAATAAAGTCTGACACTGTTTCTACTGTTTCCCCATCTATTTCCCATGAAGTGATGGGACCAGATGCCATGATCTTCGTTTTCTGAATGTTGAGCTTTAAGCCAACTTTTTCACTCTCCTCTTTCACTTTCAACAAGAGGCTTTTTAGCTCCTCTTCACTTTCTGCCATAAGGGTGGTGTCATCTGCATATCTGAGGTTATTGATATTTCTCCCAGCAATCTTGATTCCAGCTTGTGTTTCTTCCAATCCAGCATTTCTCATGATGTACTCTGCATATAAGTTAAATAAGCAGGGTGACAATATACAGCCTTGATGTACTCCTTTTCCTATTTGGAACCAGTCTGTTGTTCCATGTCCAGTTCTAACTGTTGCTTCCTGACCTGCATACAGATTTCTCAAGCGGCAGGTTAGGTGGTCTGGTATTCCCACAGTACTAGAGATCTTCAAAAAAATTAGAGATACCAAGGGAATATTTAATGCAAAGGTGGGCACAATAAAGGACAGAAATGGCAGGCACGTAACAAAAGCAGAAGATATTAAGAAGAGGCGGCAAGAATACCTAGAAAGCTATACAAAAAAGATCTTCAAGACCTAGATAATCATGATGGTGTGATCTCTCACCTAGAGCCAGACATCCTGGAATGTGAAGTCAAGTGGGCCTTAGGAAGCATCACTACAAACAAAGCTAGTGGAGGTGATGATATTCTAGTTGAGCTATTTCAAATCCTAAAAGATGGGGCTGTGAAAGTGCTGGCTCAATATGCCAGCAAATTTGGAAAACTCAGCAGTGGCCACAGGACCAGAAAAGGTCAGTTTTCATTCCAATCCCAAAGAAAGGCAATACCAAAGAATGCTCAAACTACCTCAAAATTTCACTCATCTCATATGCTAGCAAAGTAATGCTCAAAATTCTCCAAGCCAGGCTTCAGCAATACATGAATCATAAACTTCCAGATGTTCAAACAGGATTTAGAAAAGGCAGAGGAACCAGAGATCAAATTGCCAACATCCACTGGATCATCGACAAAGCAAGAGAGTTTCAGAAAAAAACATCTACTTCTGCTTTATTGACTATTCCAAAGCCTTTGACTGTGTGGATTACAACAAACTGTGGAAAATTCTTCAAGAGATGGGAATACAAGATCACCTGACCTGCCTCCTGAGAAATCTGTATGCAGGACAGGAAGCAACAGTTAGAACTAGACATGGAAGAACAGACTGGTTCTAAATCAGGAGAGGAGTACATCAAGGCTGTATATTGTCACCCTGCTTGTTTAACTTATATGCAGAGTACATCATGCAAAATGCTGGGCTGGATGAAGCACAAGCTGGAAAGATTTCTGGGGGAAATATCAATAACCTCAGATATGCAGAAGACAACAGCCTTATGGCAGGAAGCAAAGAAGAACTAAAGAGCCTCTTGATGAAAGTGAAAGAGGAGAGTGAAAAAGTTGGCTTAAAACTCAACATTCAGAAAACTATGATCATGGCATCTGGTCCCATTACTTCCTGGCAAATACATGGGGAAACAGTGGAGAGAGTGAGAGACTATTTTTTGGACTCCAGAAGCACTGCAAATGGTGACTGAGCCATGAAATTAAAAGATGCTTGCTCCTTGGAAGAAAAGTTATGACCAACCTAGACAACATATTAAAAAGCAGAGACATTACTTTGCCAACAAAGGTCCATCTAGTCAAAGCTATGGTTTTTCCAGTAGTCATGTATGGATGTGGAGAAGGCAATGGCACCCCACTCCAGTACTCTTACCTGGAAAATCCCATGGATGGAGGAGCCTGGTGGGCTGTAGTCCATGGGGTCTCGAAGAGTCAGACATGACTGAGTGACTTCACTTTCACTTTTCACTTGCATGCATTAGAGAAGGAAATGGCAACCCACTCCAGTGTTCTTGCCTGGAGAATCCCAGGGACGGGGGAGCCTGGTGGGCTGCCGTCTATGGGGTCACACAGAGTCGGACACGAATGAAGCGACTTAGCAGCAGCAGCAGCAGCAGCATGGATTGGAGAAGGAAATGGCAATCCACTTCAGTATTCTTGCCTGGAGAATCCCAGAGACAGAAGAGCCTGGTGGGCTGCCGTCTCTGGGGTCACACACAGTTGGACACGACTGAAGCATCTTAGCAGCAGCAGCAGCAGCAGCATGTATGGATGTGAGAGTTGTACTATAAAGAAAGCTGAGTGCCGAAGAAATGATGTTTTTGAACTGTGCTGTTGGAGAAGACACTTGAGAGTCTCTTGGACTGCAAGCAGATCCAACCAGTCCATCCTAAAGGAGATCAGACCTGGGTGTTCATTGGAAGGACTGATGCTGAAGCTGAAAATTTGTCCACCTGATGTGAAGAGCTGACTCATTTGAAAAGACCCTGATGCTGGGAAGGACTGAGGGCAGTGGAAGGGGACGACAGAGGATGAGATGGTTGGATGGCATCACCGACTCAATGGACATGAGTTTGAGTAAACTCCAGGAGTTGGTGATGGACAGTGAGGCCTGCTGTGCTGCAGTCCATAGGGTTGCAGAGTCGGACCTGACTGAGCAACTGAACTGAACTGAACTGAACTGAGTATGTTCCTTTTATTCACCTGTAGGGCTTCTAAGTGGCACTAGTGTTAAAGAACCTGCCTGTAGATACAAGAGACCTAAGAGACATAGGTTTGATTCCTGGGTTGGGAAGATCTCCTGGAGAAGGGCAAGGTAACCCACTCCAGTATTCTTGCCTGGAAAATCCCATAGATAGAGGAGCTTCACAGGCTATAGTCCATAGAGTTGAATAGAATTGGACACGACTGAAAAATTGAAGTGACTTAGCATGCACACATTCACGTGTACCTTAAAAGTACAAATAGGAAATTCCCTATCATGGTGTAGCCTAAGGAATATATACTCTTGCCCCCAAATATCCCCACCAGTATAAAGTCAAAGTATCTAAAATTTCAAATAAGAAATTTGATTCTTTTGATTCTTAAAAGGTCTTTGTCTTTTAAGAACCTCCTGATGAACCATAAATTCTCTGAAAAGGGAAATGAGATGAACCCAAGAAAGCAGAGGCCACTGGCAAAAAAGGTAAATAGCAGTGGAAAAGAAGAGAACCACCAGAAACCCCATTCATATGCTTTATCTGTCATTAACTTTTACTTAACACTTAATATATATGAGGCACTAAGATAGATTCAGGGGAAACAAAATTAATAAGGCATGGTCTCTGCTCTCATGTCCAAGGGCCACTAGCCAAGCAGGGGAAAGGGATGTGAAAAATCAAAACACTTTTCAACTAAGTTTTTAAGTATTTCAATTAAGTACATAGTATTATTCTGAGAAAATAGATGACAGCTACCTAAATATGCTCTGATATATGTTGTAGTTCAAAACTCCATCCTTCTATATTTCTGTGGAAGTTGTTTTTTTAAATTAATTTTTATTTTTTAGTTTGTTTTGCTTTACAATACTGTATTCGTTTTGTTACACATTGACATGAATTAGCCATGAGTGTACATGAACTCCCAATCCCGACCCCCACCTCCACCCTCCCGCCCCACACCCTCTCTCTGGATTATCCCCGTGCATCAGTCCCTAGCATTTTTTTTTAATTAATTTTTATTTTTTAGTTTGTTTTGCTTTACAATACTGTATTCGTTTTGTTACACATTGACATGAATTAGCCATGAGTGTACATGAACTCCCAATCCCGACCCCCACCTCCACCCTCCCGCCCCACACCCTCTCTCTGGATTATCCCCGTGCATCAGTCCCTAGAGCAAAGTTAGGTGAAATCACTTACCTAACAACAGAGTGTTCCACAAACAAAAATTCTGTCAGTGCAAACCTACATAGGTTCCCCTGAAGCTTTCAACAGAAGCAAAAAGATCCCATTCAGTTCAGTTGCTCAGTCGTGTCTGACTCTTTGTGACTCCAAGGACTGCAGAATGCTAGGCCTCCTTGTCCCTCACCAACCCCTGGAGTTTACTCAAACTCATGTCCATTGAGTCAGTGATGCCATCCAACCATCTCATCCTCTGTCATCCCCTTCTCCTCCCACCTTCAATCTTTCCCAGCATCAGGGTCTTTTCAAATGAGTCAGTTCCTTGAATCAGATGGCCAAAGTATTGGAGTTTCAGCTTCAACATCAGTCCTTCCAATGAATATTCAGGACTGATTTCCTTTAGGATTGACTGTTTGATCTTGCAGTCCAAGGGACTCTCAAGAGTCTTCTCCAACACTACGTTTCAAAAGCATCAATTCTTTAATGCTCAGCTTTCTTTATAGGCCAACTCTCACATCCATACATGACTACTGGAAAAACCATAGCTTTCACTAGATGGACTTTTGTTGGTAAAGTAATGTCTCTGCTTATTAAGAAAGATCCCATAGGAGGTAGAAAACTGTGAGATCAACTTCTTCTATATGGAAACCTGTGGTAGCATTGACTGTCCCTGAAGTAAGGCCTGATTCAAATTAGCCTTTTTCCAGGTACGAGTTTGTGGCTAGACCTGAAAATGACTTAAAAAGCCATCAGTCCCTCTCTCAGTTGCAGTATGACTTGTCACTACCTTCTTTCTTTATGTGTTCATTCATCCACTGAACCAATGGATTTTGAAACTTCTCTGGTGGCTCAGAGGTTAAAGCGTCTGCCTGCAATGCAGGACACCTGGGTTTGATCCCTGGGTCGGGAAGATCCCCTGGAGAAGGAAATGGCAGCCCACTCCAGTATTCTTGCCTGGAGAATCCCATGGACGGAGGAGCCTGGTGGGCTACAGTTCACAGGGTCACAAAGAGTCGGACACGACTAAGTGACTTCATTTTCACTTTCTGATAATTAGTGAAAAGGAAAAAGAATGTGGTACCTGAGCTATCACTTCATTTAAGTAATTAGGTGACTTAGATAATTACCTCATATAATTACTAGACTAGACCAAAAGCTACAATTGCTTTTGTAGTTTTTCTAGACCAGTGCTAGAATTATTGAACAAACTTCAGACTTCCAGTTCAGTTGTGACACAACCATCTTCATGCATATTAATTCTCAAATTCCAAAAAGGACTCATATAGAAACTGTACCTTGGCTATCTACAAAACATAGTGATCGAACTCAGTTAGAGTAAAATTAAAACTATCATTATTTGGGTGCATAAGAAAAAGGTACATGGACTAGAGCCATACATGCTCAAAAACTAATGGACTGGCTGACCAAATTTAGTGCTTTGGGTTCTTAAACAGACAATCTTCTTCTATGTGAATATTATGAATCCAAAATATAATGTGAACTTCTAAACTGCATTTTTATTTTCTGGATTTTTAAATTTTTCATATACTTCCACAGTTTGGGAGATCAGCCCTGTAATCCTTGAACAAGTTCTAAAAAATAATAAGTACCATTTCCAACCCCAGTGATTGTTCTCAGTTTCATAGCTTGTAGTCTGCCAGGAAACAAAGCAAATGTTCCCTCTTTCAAAGCAGGTGCAGCAATCTGACAAAATCCAATAAAAAACCTATTAGCTGGGTCTCTATGACACTCGTGGTATCCATGGGACCCACAATATCTTTAATGTAGATAATAAATCCAAACCATTTCCTTCTGCAATTGCTCCCAATATGATTCTACTTCTAGGACTGTTACACTAACCTTTTGTTGCTACATTTTATCATGAATGCTGAATCACTCTTTAATCTTTGCTATGAAACAGGAGTGGTTCCACTCAGTAAAACAGATCAATCTGCTTGTGTTGTGAATTGCATCTGCCCAGTAGGCCATATCTGCAGATTGCAAAAAGCAGGCCTAATACTGACCAAGTTGTAGATTATTAGTCATAACTTTGGTCGTTATGTGATGATGGGTAAAGAGAACACATTGGAACCACTGCATATGTCTCTGAGTAATCCTATACATGTAAACCCCTGAATAGGTCAATATGTTAACTTAAAATTTGAGGAAAAGATATTCCAGTTCATCTTATATATTGCTTTCCCTCAATATTCCCATTATTATATCTTATCTCAATTCAGAAATCTTCTATAGCAGCCCACAAAAATTGAAACTTTATTCCACCTGGGATTTGAGATTTTCACCATTAGGCACCCTCCATATATCTAACCCCATCTCTTATTATCTTCATTTTAACACTGTTTAAGGAGGCAAAATGCCTCACTGTTAAATATGCATGATTGCTACTGTCCTTCACTTGCTGGATATAATCTCTGTAAGGGCAGAAGCCAAATTTGTCTTTCTAACTCTCATATCCCTAGCATTAAGCACAGTACCTGACATCTAGTGCACACTTAATATTTATTGAAACAATAAATAAAATTGCTTGTGACCTTTTGTTCTCCAAAATAAATGTTCATTTCCTCCTATTTATTTATTTTCTTAGTCCCCAAGACTCTGATTAAACTTTTGCCTCTCCTGAAAGATTTTCACAGTCTCCATATATCTAACCCCATCTCTTATTATCTTCATTTTAACACTGTTTAAGGAGGCAAAATGCCTCACTGTTAAATATGCATGATTGCTACTGTCCTTCACTTGCTGGATATAATCTCTGTAAGGGCAGAAGCCAAATTTGTCTTTCTAACTCTCATATCCCTAGCATTAAGCACAGTACCTGACATCTAGTGCACACTTAATATTTATTGAAACAATAAATAAAATTGCTTGTGACCTTTTGTTCTCCAAAATAAATGTTCATTTCCTCCTATTTATTTATTTTCTTAGTCCCCAAGACTCTGATTAAACTTTTGCCTCTCCTGAAAGATTTTCACAGGCCATTCTTCACTATATTGACCTTTTTGTTTCTTTTTTTTTTTTTTAAGTCTAATTTTGCTGTAGAACTCATGTCTTTCTAACTCTTGACTTGGAAAATGTTGGGAATTTAAGAACCTTTAGATGGACCAATGCTTTCTCTCTCTTTTTTTTTTTTTTTCATAAATGAGAAATCTAAAGCCAAAGAAAATGTATCATTTATCCAAATGTACATAGTAAATCACAACCAAGACTAGAAATGGACATAGCTTTTGCACAATGTCACCTCTGTCATAACTTGATCTTATCTATATCAGGAGGCTGTCGTTCCTGAAAGACTTGTGGAGTGCCAACCCCTCCATGTGCACAGGGCAGATTCTAGCTGATATTTGATGAGTTTTGTAAATGGCATATTTCTTTTCTAATTTAAAAATTTTAGCTCTAAACAATAGAAAAATGTGAGATCAATCATGGATAATAAGAAAGTTGTTACATTTCTTTGTTTCATGTTTAATAGAAAATTAGAGTCACTTCAGGCTGATAATGATCTTAAACCAACAAAAATACCCGAGTAGCTTTGTCTTGCAAGCTGTATCAAATCAATAGCCACTCAGAATCAATAATTCTACTGGGAAACCATTTCTTCTCACCAATTACTCTGCAAAATGTAACTAAAGTACTGTAGTAAGAACTTTGAAAAGAAGTCCTGTAGCCACTTCTGAGGTTTCCAAATTTGCTGACATATTGAGAGCAGCACTTTCGCAGCTTCATCTTTCAGGATTTGAAATAGCTCAACTGGAATTCCATCACCTCCACTAGGTTTGTTTGTAGTGATGTTTCCTAAAGCCCACCTGACTTCACATTCCAGGATGTCTGGCTCTAGGTGAGTGATCACACCATCGTGATTATCTGGGTCCTGAAGATCTTTTTTGTATAGTTCTTCTGTGTATTCTTGCCACCTTTTCTTAATATCTTCTGCTTCTGTTAGATCCATACCATTTCTGTCCTTTATTGTGCCCATCTTTGCATGGGTATCTCTAATTTTCTTGATGGGATCTCTCGTCTTTCCCATTCTATTGTTATCCTCTATTTCTTTGTATTGATCACTGAGGAAAGTTTTCTTATCTCTCTGTGGTCTTCTTTGGAAATCTGTATTCAAATGTGTATATCTTTCCTTTTCTCACATGCCTTTTGCTTCTCTTCACATCTATTTGTAAGGCCTCCTCAGACAATCATTTTCCCTTTTTGCACTTCTTTTTCTTGGGGGTGGTCTTGATCCCTTGCCTCCTGTAAAATGTCACAAACCTCCATCCATAGTTCTTCAGGTATTCTATCTAACAGATCTAATCCCTTGAATCTATTTCTCACTTCCACTGTATAATCACAAGGGATTTGATTTAGGTCATACCTGAATGGTCTAGTGATTTCCTTACTGTCTTCAATTTATGTCTGAATTTGGCTTTAAGGAATTCATGATCTGAGCCACAGTACGCTCCCAGTCTTGTTTATGATGCCTGTATAGAGCTTCTTCATCTTTGGCTGCAAAGAATATAATCAATATTATTTTGGTATTGACCTTCTGGTGATGTCCATGTGTAGAGTCTTCTCTTGTGTTGTTGGAAGGAGGTGTTTGTTATGACCAGTGAGTTCTCTTGGCACAACTCTTTTAGGCTTTGCCCTGCTTCATTTTGTACTCCAAGGCCAAATCTGCCTATTTCTCCAGGTATCTCTTGACTTCCTACTATTGTATTCTAGTCCCCTATAATGAAGAGGACATCTTTTTTTGTTGTTGTTAGTTCTAGAAGGTCTTGTAGGTCTTCATAGAACTGTTCAACTTCAACTAGCAAGTAAGCCCTAATAAACAGCAACATTTTCCCCCTGGTGTCTGGGCAGAGAACCAACACTGGAGAGAGTTAAGAACAGAACTGGTATCCAAACCTAAGCAAAACACCAGGGGTTGCATGAGCAAAGTAAAGAAAGGGAAAATGCCCTGAAAGTGACAGGTTTAAATTCCCACAATTAGCCTGAATCTGTGTGCTTTAGGGGCAACTGTAGACTGAGAACCAGTATAAGCTGGAGTGGGGCTTCCCCTGTGGCTCAGTAGTAAAGAAACTGCCTGCAATACAGGAGCTGTAGGAGATGTGGGTTCGATCCAGGAGTTGGGAAGACCCTCTGGAGAAGGGCATGAAAACTCACTCCAGTATTCTTGCCTGGAGAATCCCATAGAGAGAGGAGCCTGGTGGGCTATCGGCTGTAGGGTCACAAAGAGTTGGACACCACTGAAGTGACTTTGCATGCATGAATGCACAAGCTGGAGCAAGGGAAGTCCTGAGTCCTAGCTGAACCCACACTGCCCACAGTACGTCCAGAAACCTTCCTAAATATATTGGAGTACTTTCTGAGTAGGCAAATAAGAAAACAGGAACCACCTAGACATTTCTCTCACACAAATCTATATGTATTCCCTCCACCTTTTTTCCTTCTTTTTCTCTTATATTGTCCTAGTATGATTCTTTGTTACTCCTTTAATTTTTATTTCGTATAACCTACTTCTTCCTACTTTAAGAAAACATCTTTTTTTAAATTGATTTTTATTTTTTAGTTTGTTTTGCTTTACAATACTGTATTCGTTTTGCTATTCATTGACATGAATCAGCCACAAGTGTACATGAACTCCCAATCCCGACCCCCACCTCCCCTCTCCCGCCCCACACCTTCTCTCTGGATTATCCCCATGCATCAGTCCCAAGCATCCTGCATCCTGCATCAAACCTAGACTGGCGATTCATTTCACTTATGATATCACACATGTTACATTGCCACTCTGCCAACTCATCCCACCCTCTCCCTCTCCCACAGAGTCCAAAAGGCCGTCCTATACATCTGTGTCTCTCTTGCTGTCTTGCGTACAGGTTTATCATTACCATCATTCTAAATTCCATGTATATGTGTAAGTATACTGTATTGGTGTTTTTCTTTCTGGCTTACTTCACTCTGTATAATCGGCTCCAGCGTCATCCATCTCATCAGAACTGATTCAAATGTATTCTTTTTAATAGCTGAGTAATACACCATTGTGTATATGTACCACAGCTTTCTCATCCATTCATCTGCTGATGGACATCTAGGTTGCTTCCATGTCCTGGCTATTATAAACAGTGCCGCAATGAACATTGGGGTACACGTGTCTCTTTCAATTCTGGTTTCCTCAGTGTGTATGCCCAGCAGTGGGATCGCTGGATCATAAGGCAGTTCTATTTGCAATTTTTTAAGGAATCTCCACACTGTTCTCCATAGTGGCTGTACTAATTTGCATTCCCACCAACAGTGTAAGAGGGTTCCCTTTTCTCCACACCCTCTCCAGCATTTATTGCTTGTTGACTTTTGGATCGCAGCCATTCTGACTGGTGTGAAATGGTACCTCACTGTGGTTTTGATTTGCATTTCTCTGATAATGAGTGATGTTGACATCTTTTCATGTGTTTGTTAGCCATTCGTATGTCTTCTTTGGAGAAATGTCTATTTAGTTCCTTGGCCCATTTTTTGATTGGGTCATTTATTTTTCTGTAATTGAGCTGCATAAGCTGCTTGTATATTTTTGAGATTAGTTGTTTGTCAGTTGCTTCATTTTTTTATTATTTTCTCCCATTCAGAAGGCTGTCTTTTCACCTTGCTTCATGATTTGATATTTTGTTTTTGATTTTGCATTTTTGAGAGTCTAATTTTTTTCCATGCCTTTGGTTTTTCATCTTTTGTTTATAATTTTCTATGATTGAGAGTCTAATATTTAGTATCCATTTTCACTTAGGAGTTGATTATTGGTCTGATTTGATTATTACTCTTCTCTTTGACCCCTCTTTTATCATCTTTTTTTCCCTTTTTCTCCTTCTCTCTTTTCTTTATAAGTGTGTGAACCTCTTTGGGTGTTCTTGGCTATTGAGATTTGTTTCACTGTTTGGGAGTTTTGTCTTCTATGCTGTGTGGCCTGTGAAGTCTTGATGCTGCAGTAGGGGTAGGACCTGAACAGTAGAGGCAAGAGACTCGATTTCAGGACTTTGGAGCACCTGACCCCATGTAACATGAATAGGCAAGAGCCCGCCCCAAAACCTCCATCTCAAACTAAGACCAAGCCCCACCCAAAAGACTGCAAGGTCCAGTGCCAGCTGCCCCATACCAGTCCTTCAGAAAAACAGGAGCACAACCCTGCACATTAGTGGACAAGCTGCCCAAAGCTGTACTGAACCCATAGACAACCCCAAATACATGACTGGACATGGCACTGCTCTTCAGAAAGATTAGACCCAGCTCCATCCGCCAGAACACAGGCACAAGTCTCCCCAACCAGGAAACCTTCATAAGGCATTGGCCTAACCACACCCATAGGGAGCAGACTCCACAACTAAGAGAAACTATGACCTTCCAGCAAACAGAAAGGAGACGCCCAAACACAGTATATTAAAATGAAAAGACAGAGAAATATGCAGCAGATGAGGAATGTCACAAAAACCCAGAAGACCAAGCCAAGAGGAAATAGGCAGTCTAACTGAAAAAGAATTCAGAGGAATGATAGTAAAGATGATCCAAATCTTGAAAATAAAATAGAAGCATGGATAAATAGACTGGAGGCATGGATTGAGAAGATGCAAGAAATGTTTAGGAATAAGCTAGAAAAATTATAGAATAAACAATGAATAATGAAAAATGTAAGAACTGAGGTTAAAAATACACTGGAGAGTCCAAAAGTCTGTTTTATGCATCTGTATAGAACAGACTTTTGGACTCTGTGGGAGAGGGAGAGGGTGGGATGATTTGGGAGAATGGCATTGAAACATGTATATTATCATGTAAGAAACAAATCGCCAGTCTAGGTTCGATATGGGATACAGGATGCTTGGGGCTGGTGCACTGGGATGACCCAGAGAGATGATATGGGGAGGGTGGTGGGAGAGGGGTTCAGGATTGGGAACTCATGTACACCCATGGCGGAGTCATGTCAATGTATGGCAAAACCAATACAGTATTGTAAAGTAAAAAAGTAAAATAAAAAATAAAGAGCAAAAAAAAAAAAAAAAAACACTGGAGAGAACCAATATATTGTGTTTTGAGTCTCCTTTCTGATGCTTTTGAACTGTGGTGTTGGTAAAGGCTCTTGGGAGTTCCTTGGAGTGCACAGAGATACAGCAAGTCCATCCTAGAGGAAATCAGTCCTGAATATTCATTGGAAGGACTGATGCTGAAGCCAAAACTCCAACACTTTGGCCATCTGATGTGAAGAACTGACCCATTGCAAAAGATCCTGATGCTGGAAAAGATTGAAGGCAGGAGGAGAAGGGGATGACAGAGGATGAGGTGGTTGGATGGCATCACTGACCTGATGGACATGAGTTTGAGCAAACTCTGGGAATAGGTGATAGACAGGGAAACCTGGCATGCTGTAGTCCATGGGGTCACAAAGAGTTTAAAAAAAAAAAAAAAAAACACTGGAGAGAACCAATATATTGTGTTTTGAGTCTCCTTTCTGATGCTTTTGAACTGTGGTGTTGGTAAAGGCTCTTGGGAGTTCCTTGGAGTGCACAGAGATACAGCAAGTCCATCCTAGAGGAAATCAGTCCTGAATATTCATTGGAAGGACTGATGCTGAAGCCAAAACTCCAACACTTTGGCCATCTGATGTGAAGAACTGACCCATTGCAAAAGATCCTGATGCTGGAAAAGATTGAAGGCAGGAGGAGAAGGGGATGACAGAGGATGAGGTGGTTGGATGGCATCACTGACCTGATGGACATGAGTTTGAGCAAACTCTGGGAATAGGTGATAGACAGGGAAACCTGGCATGCTGTAGTCCATGGGGTCACAAAGAGTTGGACGTGACTCTGGCTGAACTGAACTGGACAGAACCATCAGTAGAGTAAATGAGGCAGAAGAATGGATAGGTGAGCTGTAATATAGAATGGTCGAAATAACTGAAGCAGAGCATAATAAAGAATACAAAGTAACAAGTAGAGTCTTAGAGACCTCTGGGGCAATATTAAGCATCCCAACATTTGAATCATAGGATCTCAGAGAAGACAAAAGGGCATGAGAAAATATTTGAAGGGATTATACTCAAAATCTTCCTAAATATGGGAAAGGAAATAGGCACTCAATTCCAAGAAGCCCAGAGAGTTACATACAAGATAAACCCAAGAAGAAGCACACCAAGACACATACTAATCAAACTAAAAAAATTAAACACACACACAAAAATACTAAAAGTAGCAAGGGAAAAGCATAAAATAACACACAAAAGGATCTCCATAAGACTAACAGCTGATCTTTCAACAGAAACTCTGCAGGCCAGAAGGGGATGGCAGGATATACTTAAAGTGATGAAATGGGAAAACCTGCAACCAAGATTACTCTATCCAGCAAGGATCACATTCAGGTTTGAAGAAGAAATCAAATGCTTTACAGACAAGCAAAAGTTAAGAGAATTCAGCACCACCAAATTAGCTCTTCAACAAATGCTAAAGAAACTTTTATACACAGGAAATACAAAAAGAAAAGGCCTACAAAACAAACCCAAATAATAAAGCAAATGACAATAGGATCATATATATCATTAATTACCTGAAATATAAATGGGCTAAATGCTCCAAACAAAAGACACAAATTGGCTGAAGATACAAAAGCAAACAGTAAAGCTGCAGGATACAAAATTAATACACAGAAATCCCTTGAACTCCCGCCTGAAGCCAGCGTGAGGAATCCCACCTGTGACAGGGTCATGTGGCAGAGATTTGTTGGGCAAGGACGAGTCAGATCTCAGGTTTCCCCCCTGTCATTTCCTGAGCATGTACACCCCCCAAAATAAGAATCTGCCTGCTTTTCCACTCTTCTGACATTCTCTGGAAAAAGTCAACTCAGGGCTTTAGTCTTCTTTATTTGAAAGAATGTTTTGATCCAAAAACCTCTCTGATGGCTTTCTAGCCTGCCTGCAGGCTGCACACGTGATTGTTTGAGGCCTTCCAACTGCAGGAGGCACAGGAAGCTTAAAACATCCTAGGAATGTAGGGCTTCCAAGGAGTCATAATCATTAGATAGGACTGATTGAAGGTTTCATTTGTTGAGCCAATACTTGCTGCCAAATTTTCATATCTTATATAGTTGGTATATAGAAAAACAGGTAGTAGACCTGGTATTAGCAATATTAGATCTTTAAGTACTTTCTTTGTTATAACCCACTGCACCTTTTTTCTACAGGAATGTAACTTTACTTAGTATTTTGAGGGTAATGCAGAATAAAGAAAAAAACACTTCTAGGGAAAAGGAGTTTTCTGGTTGATAGACAATTACCCAGGAAGAGAACCAAAAAAGTGTTAACAGGCCTCTTGGCCAGAAGATAATGTAAACCACCTGAGACCTTTTGTATACGGGAGGGTATGCAAAAAGAAAGCCTGGTTTTGGGGCTGCTAATGCGGCATAATTTTGTATTACTCATTGATCTCTATGTAAAAAAAACAAGGTATAAAGGCCTTCTGAACAATAGAGGTGGGTCAGTCATTGGAAGGGGCTAGTTTTTGGAAGGACTGGTTTCCCCCGTGTCTCCTATTTACTCTAATTTCAGGCTGAATTCCCATCTGGGGCATGGAGGCTCGCCATGTCTACTTACTTGTCCCGGATGCTAAGATCCGTGAGAGAGAGGGCCCAGGGCGGGGCACTATCTGATATTCAAACGGACGCTGGTGGCCTGACGTAGATGGTGCAAGCTCCTTGTCTGGAACTTTATTGGCTTTCCACGTAAACCAAGTTATTCAGCCTCTTTTCTCCATCTAAAATTTCCTACTATACTATTATTTTCTAATCTTATGTATCTAAATAAATAATTCTTTCTAAGACACTGACGCTATCTCCCCTTCAAATTCCCTGGATCCACTGGGGCTGGACCCCGGCAAACTCCTATACACTAACAATAAAAAATCCGAAAGAGGAATTAAGAAAACAATCCTATTCACCATTGCAGCAAAACAAATAAACTATCTAGGAATAATCCTACCTAAAGGGACAAAAGACCTGTACTCAGAAACTTATAAGGCACTGATGAAAGAATTCAAAAATGATAAAACAGATGGAGAGAGATACCATATTCTTGGACTGAAGTGACACAAAAGACACCCAAATAGCCAAAGCAATCTTGAGAAACAAGAATGGAGCTGGAGGAATCAACCTTCCTGATTTCAGACTATACTACAAAGCTATAGTCATAAAAACAATATGGCACTGGCATAAAAATAGAAATATAAACCAATGGAACAAGATAGAAAGCCCAGGTTATCTATAGGCACCTAAGAGTATCTTATCTTTGACAAAGGAGGCAAAAATATACAATGGAGAAAAGACAGTTTCTTCAATAAGTGGTGCTGCAAACATTGGACAGCTACATTTAAAAGAATGACATTAGAACACTTACTAACATCATATACAAAAATAAACTCAAAATGGATTAAAGATCTAAATGTAAGACCAGGCACTCTAAAACTCTTAGACAAAATCATAGGCAGAACACTCTTTGACATAAATCACAGCAAGACTCACCTCCTAGAGTAATGGAAAGAAAAACAAGAATAAACAAATGGAACCTAATTAAACCTAATAGCTTTTGTACAATGAAAGAAACTATAAGCACGGTGAAAAGACAACTCTCAGAATGGGAGAATATATTAATAAAGGCAAATGGAACAACTGACAATAGAATATTCTCCAAAATATCAAGCAGCTCATGTAGTTCAATACCAGAAAAACAAACAACCCAAGCAAGAAGCAGATAGAAAACTGAAACAGACATTTCTCCAAATAAGACAGATTCTTTACCGTCTGAGCCACCAGGGAAGCCCAAAGAGGACATTCAGATGGTTAATAAACACAAGCAAACCTGCTCAACATTGCTCTCATTAGAGAAATCAAATCAAAATGGCAAGGTATCATCTCACACCAGTCAGAATTGCCATCCTGAAAAAGTCTACAAACCATAAATGTTGGAGAGGGTGTGAAGAAAAGGGAACCCTCTAGCACTGTGTATAGGAATGCAAATTGATACAGCCACTATGGAGAACAGTATGAGGATTCCTGAAAAAAAAAAAAAAATATGAATAAAATTAATGTGTGACCCAACAATTCCACTACTGGGCATATACCCTCAAGAAATAATAATTGAAAAGGACACATGTACCCCAATGTTCATTGCNTGTCTATTTTTCTGTTTTTGTGCCAGTACCATACTGTCTTGATGACTGTAGCTTTGTAGTATAATCTGAAGTCAGGAAGGTTGATTTTTCCAGCTCCATTCTTCTTTCTCAAGACTGCTTTGGCTATTCAGGGTCTTTTGTGTTTCCATATCAATTGTGAAATTTTTTCTTCTAGCTCTGTGAAAAATGCCATTGGTAATTTGATAGGGATTGCATTGAATCTAGAGATTGGATTTGATAGTATAGTCATTTTCACAATATTGATTCTTCCTACCCAGGAACATGTATCTCTCCATCTGTTTATGTCATCTTCGATTTCTCTCATTAGTGTTTTATAATTTTCTGTGTGCAGTTCTTTTGTCTCCTTCGGTAAGTTTATTCCTAGATATTTAATTCCTTTTGTTGCAATGATGAATGGAATTGATTCCTTAGTTTCTGTTTCTGATATTTCATTGTTATTATATAGAAATGAAAGTGATTTCTGTGTGTTGATTTTATACCCTGCAACTTTGCTAAATTCACTGATTAACTCTAGGTATTTTCTGATACTATCTTTAGAGTTTTCTATGTACAGTATCATGTCATCTGCAAACAGTGAGAGCTTAATTCTTCTTTTCCCATATGGATTCTTTTTAATTCTTTTTCTTCTCTGATGGTTGCAGCTAGGACTTCCAGAACTATGTTGAATAATAGTGGTGAAAGTGGACCCTTGTCTTCTTCTTGATCTTATGGAGAATGCTTTCAGTTTTTCACCATTGAGAATAATGTTTGCTGTAGGCTTATATATGGCCTTTACTATGTTGAGGTAGGTTCCTTCTATGCCCATTTTCTGAAGAGTTTTAATCATAAATGGTTGCTGAATTTTGTCAAAGGCTTTTTCTGCATCTATTGAGATGATCATATGATTTTCATCTTTCAGTTTGTTAATATGGTGTGTCACATTGATCGATTTGCAAATATTGAAGAATCCTTGCATCCCTAGAATAAACCAAATTGATCACAGTGTATGAGCTTTTTGATGTGTTGTTGAATTATGTTTGGTAAAGTTTTTTTTTTTTCCTTTTAAACAAGAAGTTTATTTAAACAACAAGACGCTTGACTTGAAGGGAAAACTATCTAGGATTCATTTCTTTTAGAGTAATTTATCCCTACTTAAAGACAGATTGCCCTACATGTAACAGCTACGTACAAAAAAGTTATAAAATTGTCCTTGGTTTTACAATGATAAATGAAAAACATTAAAATTCTCCAATCGAACAAGGTATGCAAGAATTTTTATGTTGTTCTTTTTTTTGTTAAACAGTGAGAGCAAAATGACTTACTGGAATATAAAGATAAGAGCTGATGAGCATGCCACTAATGGAGAAAAGGTGGTATTTTCACAGAATCAGTATTTTTCCCCATCCCATCTCCATTTGATGTCAATCAAAACATACCATTGGCCATTTAGTTAAAAAAAAAATGCAATATGCTTGTGCACATACACCAGTTACTTTATGTACGATAAAGGAATGGGGAAGGGGAAAATGAAAGAATAGAGAAACTATACTGTAGTAGTCAGGATGTGGTGGAACCAAATTGCGGTTTTCTAATTGAGAATGTCTTCTTGGTCTGGAGGAACAGAATTCTGGAGTAAAGTAGCAGGTTCCCTTTTTAGTAGACACCTCCTGTCTGCTTCTGGAATACATCAATTGTATCTTCATCTTCCATCGCCAACTGTGCAGGTGTGTCTGTTTCATTGATTGGCTGCCCGTCAAATCAGAATCTGATCTGCCTCATTGACAAACCCTGTCGTTCACAATAGGCTCATTAGTTTACTAAGTGGTGTATGCCTCTTAATCGTAAACTGCACCACAGAACCATCCTGCCCCGCCACCTTCAAATTAATATGATCGTTGTTCTCAGTCTTGACTCCTTCCTTGGGCTTTTCGTCCGCCGTGGCGAGCGCCGGAGTCTCCTCAGCTGCCGCTTCACAAAAGAGGTACCAGGTCCGCACGGAACGAGCACACAAGCAGCACCAGGAGCGGCCTTGGTAAAGTTTTGTTGAGGATTTTTCATCTATGTTCATCTGTGATATTGTCCTGTAGTTTACTTTTTTGTGTTGTCTTTGTCTGGTTTTAATATCATGCTGATGATGGCCTCAGAGAATGAGATTGGAAGTGTTCTCTCCTCTGCAATTTTCTGAAAGAGTTTTAGAAGAATAGGCATTACCTCTTCTCTAAATGTTTGACAGAATTCTCCTGTGAAGCCATCTGGTCCTGGGCGTTTATTTTTGGGGAGAATTTTGATTACAGCTTCAGTTCAGTGCTTGTAAATGGGTTGTTCATAATTTCTATTTCTTTCTGGTTCAGTCTTGGAAGATTGAACTTTGCTAAGAATCTGTCGATTTCTTCCAGGTTATCAATTTTATTTCCATATAGTTGTTCATAATAGTCTCTTATAATCTTTTGTATTTCTGCATTGTCCGTTGTAATCTCTCGTTTTTCATTTCTAATTTTATTGATTTGACTCTTCTTTCTTTTTTACTTAATGAGTCTTGCCAAATGTTTGTCAATTTTATTTGAAGGTGAAGGTGAAGGTGAAGGTGAAGTCGCTCAGTCGTGTCCGACTCTTTGCGACCCCGTGGACTGTAATGTACTAGGCTTCTCTGTCCATGGGATTCTCCAGGCAAGAATACTGGAGTGGATTGCCATTTCCTTCTCCAGGGGATCTTCTCGACCTAGGGATCGAACCCGGGTCTCCCACATTGGAGGCAGACGCTTTAACCTCTGAGCCACCAGGGAAGCCCTAACCCAATTTTGTTTATCTTCTCAAAAAAACAGCGTTTAGTTTTATTAATCATTACTACTGCTTCTTTCATTTCTTTTACATCTATTTCTGCCTGGATCTTTATAATTTCTTTCCTTCTAGTAATTTTGAGGGTTTTTATTCTTTTTTTCCCCTCTGTTGTTTTAGGTGTAAAGTTAGGTTGTATATTCGATTTTTTTCTGGTTTCTTGAGGTAGGATTGTAATGCTATAAACTACCTTCTTAGAACTGCTTTTGCAGCATCTGATAGGTTTTGAGTTGCCATATTTTCTTTGTCATTCATTTCTAGAAATTTTTTAATTTCCCTTTTGATTTCTTCAGTAACGTGTTGGTTATTTAGAAATGTATTGCTTAATCAACATGTGTTTATGTTTCTTACAGTTTTTTTCCTTGTAACTGATATCTAGTCTCATAGTGTTGTGGTTGGAGAAGATGCTTAATACTATTTCAACTTTCTTAAATTTGCTGAGGTTTGATTTGTGACCCAGGATGTGATCTATCCTGGAGAATGTTCCATGTGCACTTGAGAAGAAGATGTATTCTTCTGCATTTGGATGGAATGTTCTGAAGATATCAATGAGATCCATCTCATCTAATGTATCATTTAAGACTTGTGTTTCCTTATTAATTTCTGTTTTGATGATCTGTCCATTGGTGTGAGTGGAGTGCTAAAAAGTCTCCTACTATTATGGTGTTACTGTCAATTTCTCCTTTTCTGTCTGTTAGTGTTTGTCTTACATATTGAGGTGCTCCTATGTTGGGTGCATAGATATTTACAATTGTTATGTCTTCCTCTTGGATTGATCCCTTGATCATTAGGTAGTGTCCTTCCTTATCACTTGTAATCTTCTTTATTTTAAGGTTTATTTTGTCTGATATGGGGAGTGCTACTCCAGGTGTTTTTTTTTTTTTTGCTTCCCATTTGCATGGAATATATTTTTCCATCTTCTCACTTTCAGTCTATATATGTCTTTAGGTCTGAAATGGGTTTCCTGTAAACAGCATATATATGGGTCTTGTTTTTGCATCCATTCAGCCAGTCTGTGTCTTTCCGTTGGAGCACTTAATCCATTTACATTTAAAGTAATTATTGATATATATGTTCCTATTGCCATTTTCTTAATCGTTTGGGATTGATTCTGTCAATCTTTTCCCTTCTCTTGTATTTCATGACTATATAAGTCCCTTTAACATTTGTTGTAAAGCTGGTTTGGTGATTCTGTATTCTCATAACTTTTACTTGTCTGAAAAGCTTTTGATTTCTCCATCAATTTTGCATGAGATCCTTGCCAGGTACAGTAATCTTGGTTGTAGATTTTTCCCTTTCAGTACTTTAAATATATCCTGCCATTCCCTTCTGGCATGCAGAATTTCTACTGAAAGATCAGCTGTTAAACATATGGGATTTCCCTTGTATGTTACTTGTTGCTTTTCCCTTGCTGCTTTTAATATTCTTTCTCTGTGTTTAGTCTTTGTTAGTTCAATTAGTATGTGTCTTGGCATGTTTCTCCTTGGTTTATCTTAGATGGGACTCTCTGTGCCTCTTGGACTTGATTGACTATTTTCTTTTCCATGTTGGGGAAATTTTCAACTATAATCTCTACAAAAATTTTCTCATACCCTTTCTTTTTCTCTTCTTCTTCTGGGACCCCTATAATTTGAATGTTGGTGTGTTTGGTATTGTCCTAGAGGTCTCTAAGAATATCCTCAGTTTTTCTCATTCTTTTTACTTTATTCTGATCTCCAGAAGTTATTTCCACCATATTATCTTCAAACTCACTGATTCATTCTTCTTCTTCAGATATTCTGCTATTGAGTCCTTCCAGAGTATTTTTTATTTCAGTAATTGTGTTGTTTATATGTTTGTTCTTTAATTCTTCTAGGTCTTTGTTAATTGATTCTTGCATTTTCTCCATTTTGTTTTCAAGGTTTTTGATAATCTTTATTGTCATTATTCTGAATTCTTTTTCAGGTAGTTTGCCTATTTCCTCTTCACTTATTTGGACTTCTGTGTTTCCAATTTGTTCATTCATTTGTGTATTTTTTATATATATTGTTTTATATATATACAATATATATATTATATTATATATATATTGTATTTATATATAATTGCTGATGATTGGGTTTTTTGTTTGTTTGTTTTGTTTGTTGTTTAGATGAGGCATCCTGCACGGGGTGATACTGGTGGTTGGGTGATTCCAGGTCTTGTATTCAAGTGATTTCCTTTATGTGAATTCTCACTATTTGATACTCCCTAGGGTTAGTTCTCTGGTAATCTCAGGTCTTGGAGTCAGTGCTCCCACTCCAAAGGTTCAGGGCTTGATTTCTGGTCAGGAACGAAGATTCCAGAAGTGGTTTGTTATAACATTAAGTAAGATTAAAACAAATACCCAAAAATGAAAAACCAAAGATGAACCCCAGACAAATGGCAGTTATAAAATCATGCAAAAAGTAATTAAAATAATAGAATATACACATATACATATACACCTATAAGCAAAGTCAAAACAATCCAACTTAAATAAAGTACAGTAGACTGACCCAGCAAACAAAGGAAATCAAAAATCATATTTTCCAGTTAAGAACAAAACTAACTAAAGTATGAACTGAAAAACAAAACTAAAGCAAGGTGCTAAGTGGGGAATAAAGCATCAAAAATAAAACTAACAAATATGTGAGAGGAAAGGAAAGAAGGAAAGAAAAGAAATTAAAAATAAATTTGTAAAGCTAAATAGAGGCAGATGAAGATAATTTATATACATTAAAGATTAACTGCAAGAGGAAAAACACAGGAGGAAAGGCAAACAAAGGAATAAATGTAGAAAAAATATAATACGTTTTAAAAAATTAAAATTATAAAAAGGAGAAAAGAAAAAAATAAAGCAAGAAAAAAAAGGATAACTTCACAGAACTGCAAAAGCCCAATGTAGAGGCAGAGGTTTATAACAGTAAAAATGTGACTGAAAATATACATACACACTCATAAGCAAAATCAAAACAGTCCAACAAAAATAAAGAACAATAGATTGACCCAGTGAACAAAGGAACCAAAAATTATATCTATCAGTTAAGAACAAAAAACTAAAGCACAAACTGGAAAACAAAACTAAAGCAAGGTGCCAATCAGGGAATAAGCAATGAAAATAAAACTAACAAATATGCTGAAAGGAAAGAAAAGAAATAAAGAATAGATATGAAAGTTAAACGTGAAGTTGCTCAGTTGTGCCTGACTCTTTGTGACCCCACGGACTGTAGCCTACCAGGCTCCTCAGTCCATGGAATTTTCCAGGCAAGAGTACTAGAGTGGGTTGCCATTTCCTTCTCCAGGGGAATCTTCCCAACGCAGGGACTGAACCCAGCTCTCCCGCATTGCAGGCAGACACTTTACTGTCTGAGTCACCAGAAAGTTAAACAGAGATAGATAAAGATTTATACACATTATTTTTTTAATTTATTATTTTTTTTTTACTTTACAATATTGTATTGGTTTTGCCATTAAAGGTTAACTGCAAGGAGAAAAGCACAGTAGGAAAAACAAAGAAATAAACATAGAAAAATAATAATAGGTTAAAAAAATTAAAAATTAAATTCAAAAAAGAGAAAAGGAAAAACAAAAAACAGGCAATTCCACAGAACTGCAAAGCCCAGTGTAGAGGCAGAGGTTTATAACAACAATAAACAGTGTTGTTAAACAGAGATAGATAAAGATTTATACACATTATTTTTTTAATTTATTATTTTTTTTTTACTTTACAATATTGTATTGGTTTTGCCATTAAAGGTTAACTGCAAGGAGAAAAGCACAGTAGGAAAAACAAAGAAATAAACATAGAAAAATAATAATAGGTTAAAAAAATTAAAAATTAAATTCAAAAAAGAGAAAAGGAAAAACAAAAAACAGGCAATTCCACAGAACTGCAAAGCCCAGTGTAGAGGCAGAGGTTTATAACAACAATAAACAGTGTAACTGATACATGTAAACATATAAACCCATAAGCAAAATCAAAACAGTCCAACAAAAATAAAGTACAATAGATTGGCCCAGTGAACAAAGGAAACCAAAAATTGTTCTACCAGTTAAGAACAAAACTAACTAAAACACATACTGGAAAACAAACTAAAACAAGATGCCAATTGGGGAATAAAGCAATGAAAATAACAAATATGTTGAGGGGAAAGGAAAGAAAAAAAGAAGGAAAGAATAGATATGCAAAGTTAAATAGAGGTAGATAAAGAAGATTTATATATTTTAAAGATTAAATACAAGGGGAAAAGAAGAGTAGGAAAAGCAGACAAGGGAATAAATGTAGAAATAATAACAACAGGTTTAAAAATTTTTAAAAAGAGAAAAGAAAGAAAAAAAAAGGAGGGGGGTGGAACTCCACAGAACTGCAAAAACCCAATGTAGAGGCAGAGGTTTATAACAACAATAAAAAATGTGACTGAGAAAAAATAAATTTTTAAAGCTCAAAAGCTTAATTAGATTTCATAGTGCCAATAAAATCAACAACTACAACAGAGAGGGGAAAATAAAGGGGAAAAAAGGGGGAAAAAATCCAAAAGAAACTATAGAATAAGTCAAAACATAAGAATAATAAATGTTTTTCTTGAGTCACTGCTATCAGAGTCTTTTCCTCCCTTGGCGACACAGTCCACTTCACCTCCCTAGGATTCCCTCCAACACTGTGCTGATCTCTGGACCTGCTGTGAGAGCAGCTCAGATTCTAATCTGGTCCTACTCCTGTGTGTTTTTGCATCCACTGTCCACAGTTATCAGAACTAGTGTGTTTTCTTCTGTGGGAGCTCTCAATGTTCTTTTATACATTCTACATAAAATTTTTTATAAAATTATATTCTATATAAATTCTATATATTTATATACACAGAGTCTGTCTAGTTGATTGTGTGGATTTAATCTGCAGCTTGTACAGCTGGTGGGAAGGTTTTGAGTCTTTTTCCTTATCCACACTGCCCTTAGGTTTCAATTGTGGTTTTATTTCCGCCTCTGCATATGGGTTGTCCACTGGGGTTTGCTCCTATAGCTGCCCTGGAGGACTTGGGTTTGCCCCTGTGAATGCCAGATGTGGAGGTGGTGCAGCTGCTTGGGTTGTAGGGGTCCTGGCAGCACCAGGTACTCAGCGGAGTTGGTGGCTAGGGCAGCAGGAAATAAGTGCTCTAGAAGGGTATGGCAACCAGTATTGGCCAATACACTCCAGTATTCTTGCCTGGAGAACCCATCTGATAGAGAAGGCTCACAGGCCATAGTCTATAGGGTCGCAAAGAGTTGAACATGACTGAAACGACCCTGCACACATAGATGCAAGATTTTTTTTTTCTTTCCTGCCTGTCCCATGAGAGTTGAGCATGAAGGTGGCACCGCTGCTTGCCTTGCAGGGACCCTGGCAGCGCAAAGTGTGCAGGGAGATGAACAGTCTCTGCTGCAAGAATTATGGCCATATCAAGAGTCCCATCACTTCATGCCAAAGAGATGGGGAAACAATGGAAACAGTGAGAGACTTTATTTTGTTGGGCTCCAAAATCAGTGCAGAAGGTGACTACAGCCATGAAATTAAAAGATGCTTGCTCCTTGGAAGGAAAGCTATGACCAACCTAGACAGCTTATTAAAAAGCAGAGGCATTACTTTGCCAACAAGGTTTGTCTAGTCAAAGCCATGGTTTTCCAGTAGTCATGTGTGGATGTGAGAGTTGGACTATGAAAAAAGCTGAACACTGAAGAATTGATGATTTTGAACTTTGGTATTGGAGAAGACTCTTGAGAGTCCCTTGGACTGCAAGGAGTTCCAACCAGTCAATCTTAAAGGACATCAGTCCTGAATATTCATTTGAAGGACTGACACTGAAGCTGAAGCTCCAATACTTTGACCACCTGATGTGAAGAACTGACTCCCTGGAAAAGACCCTGATGCTGGGAAAGATTGAAGGCAGGAAGAGAGGGGGATGAGAGGATGAGATGCTTGGATGGTATCACCAACTCAGTGGACATGAGTTTGAGCAAGCTCTGCAAGTTGGTGATGGACAGGGAAGCCTGGTGTGTGGCAGGCCATGGGGTCACAAAGAGTCAGATAGGACTGAGCGACTGAACTGACTAACTTGAACTGAGGGACTGATGACCCAGAGCCAAATCCCCTGAGAAGGCACACTATCCATCTCAGACTGCAGCAACTTCCCACAGGCCTATGAAATATCAGGCATTCCCAACACATCCTAATTTTATCTGCCACATCCCTCCCTCTACCAGCCCAACTGACCAAGTGAGCCATAAGCAGCCATGGCTTTCACCCCTCCTTGTTTGGATGGGAAGCAGACCCCAGAGGGCAGCCTACAAACAGAAGTGGGGCCAAAACCAAAGTTGAACACCAGGGGCTGTGAGTCAAAAGAAGAGGAAGGGAATTCACTCCTGTAGCCACAGAAGCAACAGATTAACTCACTGCTGTTGACTTGATACTGAGGACTTGGGGTCAATGGATGACTGTGGAAGCAAGTGCAAGCTGGAGTGTACACAGTCAAAACTCAATCTGATTTAACCCCACAGTGCCTACAGCAGGTCCAAAGCCTCTCCTAGAAATATTGGTTGTATTCCTGTGTAGGCAGATTATCTCTAGATCAATGCGAGGGAAAGGATACAACTTGAGGACACAGGAAAATATTCTTTTACATCTTTTGAGTTTTTGCTTTCTTTTTGTTTTATTATTGTTCTTTTTTATTATTCTATTTTCATTTTTTTGTTTTTTATGCTTTTATTTTTAAATACATTTTTTCCTTATATTCATAGAAGTTTTTTATTGCATTTTTTCCATGTTTTTGATTTTTCATTTTTTCTGGTCTACTTTTTATTGTTTGTTTTCATTTATGGGTTTGTATATTGCTTTGATTGCTTCCTTCTTTTTGATTTCTCTTTTTGTTATTTCTTTTATTCCCTCTGTTTTTGTGAATGTGATTATGTGAGTTTCTTAGTGTGCTTTTGTCCGTTTAGTTTTATATACCATGTGTTTTGGAGTTTTATCTGTCCTGTTTTTTGCTTGTATGTTGGTTTGATTTCTTTTTTCTTTTTTCTATGTATTTCTTTCCGTTTTTCTTCTATGATGTGTGGCTTGTGGAGTCTTGGGTTTCCACCAGGGGGCAGACCTGAACCTTTGAACTGCTGCTGCTGCTGCTAAGTTGCTTCAGTCGTGTCCTACTCTGTGCGACCCCATAGACAGCAGCCCACCAGGCTCCCACGTCCCTGAGATTCTCCAGGCAAGAACACTGGAGTGGGATGCCATTTCCTTCTCCAATGCATGAAAGTGAAAAGTGAAAGTGAAGTCGTTCAGTCGTGCCTGACTCTTAGCGACCCCATGGACTGCAGCCTACCAGGCTCCTCCATCCCTGGGATTTTCCAGGCAAGAGTACTGAACTGGGAGACGCAAATTCAGGATGTTGGCAACCGGAGATGTTCTGACCCCGTGGAATGTTAATCAGTGAGAACTTTCCCAAAGGGCTCCGTCTCAACACTAAGATCTGGCCCCATACCAAGGCCAACAGACTCCAGTGCCAAATGCTTCATGTAAAAAAGTAGCAAAACAGAAAAACAACCCTGCTCATTAGCAGACAGGCTGCCCAAAGACACACAAAACCGAGAGACACCTCAAAACACACCACTGGATGTGGTACTCCTCTTAAGAAAAACAAGATCCACTCTACCCACCAGAATACAGGCAGTAGTCCTCACTACCAGGAAGCCTTCTCAAGGCACTAGTCCAACCCCACCCATGTGGTAGACCCCACAAATAAGAGGAACTACAGCCTTCTAGCCTGCAGAAAGGAAACCCCAAACACAGTAAATTAAATAAAATGAAAAGACAGAGAAACAAGCAGCAGATGAAGGAACATGGTAAAATTCCACAAGACCAAACAAATGACATGGAAATATGCAATCTACCTGAAAAAGAATTCATAAAAATGATAGTAAAGATGATCCAAAATCTCAGAAATAAAATGGAGGTGCAGCTAAATAGAATGAGGCATGAATCAAGAAGTTACAAGAAATGTTTAACAAGGACTGGAATAAATAATATACAGTCACCAATGAACAACATGATAACAGAGATTTAAAAAAAAACGCAAGAGAGAACTAATAGCAGAATAACTGAAGTAGAAGAACAGATCAGTGAGCTAGAAGATAGAATAGTGGAAATAACTGAAGCAAAACAGTTATAAAAGCAAAAAGAAGTTATAAAAGCAAAACAGTTATAAGCAAAAAGAATAAAAAGAAATGAGGACAGCCTCAGAGATCACTGGAAAAGCCAAAAGTGCACCAACATTTGAATTATAGGGTCCAAGAAGAAGAAGAGAAAAAGAAAGGATATGAGTAAATATTTAAGGAAATTAGAGTTGAGAACTTCTCTAACATGGGAATGGAAATAGCCACCCAAGTCTAGGAAGCCCAGAGACTCCCATATAAAAAGTCTCTTTTAAGGAGAGTGCATTTTTAAGGGGGGTGTGACACTCCTAAGGGGAGTGCCACACCCAGTGGTGTGTTTTGAGGTGTCTCTCAGTTTTGTTTGCCTTTGGGCGGCCTGTCTGCTAACGGGTAGGGTTGTTTTCCTGTTTTGTTAGTTTTTTACTCCCATATAAGGTAAACCCAATGAGAAACATATAAAGATGTTTCTGCAACTTGATTCATTATAGCAAGTACATGAGAAGAGCCAAAGAGAGAGACAAACAAGACAGAAGTCACAGTAGAAGTCACAGTATTATAACCTAATCTCAAAAACAGCATCCTAAGACCTTTGGTGTGTGCTATTTGCTAGAAGTGAGTTGCTAGGTCCAGCTTGCACACAAGGGGAGCAGATTGCAGAATAATGTGAATATCAGGAGGCCAAGATCATGGAAAACTGTTCAATTCAGTTCAGTTCAGTTGTTCGGTTGTGTCTGACTCTTTGCGACCCCATGAACCACAGCACGCCAGGCCTTCCTGTCCATCACCAACTCCTGGAGTCCACCCAAACCCATGTCCATTGAGTCGGTGATGCCATCCAACCATCTCTTCCTCTGTCGTCCCCTTCTCCTCCTGTCCTCAATCCCTCCCAGCATCAGAGTCTTTTCCAATGAGTCAGCTCTTTGCATCAGGTGGCCAAAGTATTGGAGTTTCAGCTTCAACATCAGTCTTTCCAATGAATACCCAGGAAGGATCTCCTTTAGGATGGACTGGTTGGATCTCCTTGCAGTCCGAGGAACTCTCAAGAGTCTTCTCCAGCACCACAGTTCAAAAGCATCAATTCTTCGGCCCTCAGCTTTCTTTATAGTCCAACTCTTGCATCCATACATGACCACTGGAAAAACCATAGTCTTGACTAGATGGACCTTTGTTGGCAAAGTAATGTCTCTGCTTTTTAATATGCTGTTTAGGTTGGTCATAACTTTCCTTCCAAGGAGTAAGTGTCTTTTAATTTCATGGCTGCAGTCACCATCTGCAGTGATTTTGGAGCCCCCCAAAATAAAGTCAGCCACTGTTTCCTCATCTATTTCCCATGAAGTGATGAGACCGGATGCCATGATCTTAGTTTTCTGAATGTTGACCTTTAAGCCTGTAAGAAGCAGCTACTTTCAGCTATTAATAAAGATATTAGAATCCTGAAGTATTCTAAGATGTTACTTGATTTCCATATTTGAAAATAACAGAACTAAGGTCTTGTAGGCTTAAATGTGTTTCCCCAGAACACATAGCACCTGGTGGTAAAATTATTTAATAGAGACTCAGCAGCCTACCTAAGTATCTACATCTGTAAAACGGGATTAATAATTCAAGGGTTGTCTTTCTCTCTCTGCTACGGAACACAGGTCCAGTTGCTTACCACTCAAAAATCAATACCCAAGAGAGAGGCAAATGTTGGCAGAAAGGAAAGTTGATTTTAATCAGAATACTGGCAATCTGGAGAGATGGCAGACTCACTGTCCCCCAAACTCAGCTTCAAAGTTTCTGCTCAGCCATGAAAGATTTTAAAGGGAAAAGGGAAGTAATCTCATTTAGTCATTGAGTTAGGGGACCCACTCCAGTGTTCTTGCCTGGAGAATCCCAGGGATGGGGGAGCCTTGTGGGCTGCCATCTATGGGGTCCCACACAGTCGGACACGACTGAAGTGACTTGGCATAGGGGATCAGACTAGTCTCTGTCTCACACTGCGTATAGGTTTGTTGACTCCTTGTAACCTTTCTTTAGTTCCTATCTTGTTCATACAGTTTTTTTTTTTTTTAATCTCACTGTTTGCCAGATTACTAAAGAAGAAGCTAGGAAAGAGATCTGGTCATCTGTTAATTACTTATTGTTCATTTATACTTCAATGGACGTGAGTCTAAGTGAACTCCGGGAGTTGGTGATGGACAGGGAGGCCTGGCGTGCTGCGATTCATGGGGTCGCAAAGAGTCGGACACGACTGAGTGACTGAACTGAACTGAACTGAACTGAATCTATGGAAAGTATCAACAGATTTGGCAAGCTATTCTTTGATTAAAAGATCGAAAAGATATGCTAGGGCCAAGAATGAGTAGAGCATGGAAGGACCTGATTTAAAAGTGAGTTACAATGTAGCTTTGCTAAACTAATATGAAAAGGGATTTCTTGCTGAAAATGGTTTCCTGCAATGAAATGCTTACACCCCTACTCTCACACCCCAGGCTTCCCTAGTGGTTCAGATGGTAAGCAATCCACCTGCAGTGCAGAAGACCTGGGTTCAATCGCTGTGTCAGGAAGATCCCCTGGGGAGGGAATGGCTACTCCAGTACTCTTGCCTGGAGAATCCTATGGGCAGAGAAGCCTGGCGGGCTGTGGCCCATGGGGTGGCAAAGAGTCAGACATGACTGAGCGACTAAGCACACGTACGTGCCCACACCCCACCCCCTCATCAGACATCATTTCATTTCTATGGGATCAGGGTTTGAGCAATCTCTGGGGGTTGGTGATAGACAGGGAAGCCTGGTGTGCTGCAGTCCATCGGGTCGCAAATAGTCGGACATGACTGCATGACTGAACTGAACTGAATGGAACTTACTTGCCATTACACATAAAGGCAACATGTGCTTGCTTGCTAAGTTGCTTCAAAATTGTCCTACTCTTTGCGACCCTATGGACTGTAGCCCACCAAGTTCCTCTGTCCATGGGATTCTCCAGGCAAGAATACCAGAGTGGGTTGCCTTGCCCTTCTCTAGGGGATCTGCCTGACCCAGGGATTGAACCTGCATCTCTCACCTCTCCTGCTTTAGCAGGCAGGTTCTTTACCACTAGTGCTACCTGGGAAGCCCTTGTAAAGGTAGAACAAGCTACAATTATTTTGATGCCCACAAATATGTAAATTATTATTATGAGCAATAGTGCTGATACTATTCTCTTAAGGTCATTTCTTAGAATCATGAAAGCAATATAGTCAGTACTGCTCAAGATGGCACAGCTTCTATCATGATTGAAATCTGGTTATCTTGCAGTTAGCTTTTCCCCCTCTGGTGGCAGTGATAACATTTATAAAATGACTCAGAAATATGCATCAGATACTGAATCTGCGACTTTCCTGTCTTGATCATTAACTCTTTAAACCTACTATTCTATTATAGTTGGGAGGTTTGGAGACTTCAGCTGTTCTACAAACAAGAGGCAGGGTACTGGGAGGAAACTTTCTATCTGAGGGTAATGGGTGGAGAGTTCTGTTCAGTTCTACTTCAACAAAGATCTGAGAAACTACAGCAATCTAAAAAGTGAAAATGCTTTACAAGAGGTAAAATGATAGCTATTCAAGTTCAGTTCATCTCAGTTGCTCAGCCGTGTCCGACTCTTTGTGACCCCATGGACTGCAGCACACTAGGCCTCCCGGTCCATCACCAATTCTCAGAGCTTGCTCAAACTCATGTCCATCAAGTTAGTGATACCATCCAACCATGTCATCATCTGTCATCCTCTACTGCTTCTGCCTTCAATCTTTCCCAACATCAGGGTCTTTTCCAAGGAGTCAGCTCTTCACATCAAGTGGCCAAAGTATTGGAGTTTCAGCTTCAGCATCAGTCCTTCCAATGAATATTCAAGACTGATTTCCTTTAGGATTGACTGGTTTGTTCTCCTTGTAGTACAAGGGACTCTCAAGAGTCTTCAGTACCACAGTTCAAAAGCATCAATTCTTTAGCACTCAGCTTTATTTATAGTCCAACTCTCACATCCACACATGACTACTGGAAAAACCATAGCTTTGACTAGACGAGCCTTTGTTGGCAAAGTAATGTCTCTGATTTTCAATAAGCTGTCTAAGTTGGTCATAGCTTTTCTTCCAAGGAGTAAGTATCTTCTAATTTCTTGGCTGCAGTCACCATCTGCAGTGATTTTGGAGCCCAAGAGAATAAAGTCTGTCATTGTTTCCATTGTTTCCCCATCTATTTGCCATGAAGTGATGGGACTGGATGCCATGATATTAGTTTTTTGAATGTTGAGTTTTAAGCCAGATTTTTCACTCTCCTCTTTTATTTTCATCAAGATGTTCTTCAGTTCCTCTTCACTTTCTGCCGTAAGGGTGGTGTCATCTGCATGTCTGAGGTTATTGATATTTCTCCTAGCAATCTTTGATTCCAGCTTGTGCTTCATCCAGCTTGGCATTTCGCACAATGTACTCTGCATATAAGTTAAATAAGCAGGGTGACAATATACAGCTTTGATGTACTCCTTTCCCAATTTGGAGCCAGTCTGTTGTTCCATGTCTGGTTCTAACTGTTGCTTCTTTGCAAAGTTAAATTGTTATAATTATTATTTCTATTAATAATGTTAGTGGGATTAGGCTTAGGACTTGTAAATTTATGAGATAAAATTTATTTTTACTCCTCCTTTTCTTTTCTTTGGTGATACTCTTATAAGCTTTGGGGAGATTAATGCATGTACAGCCTGTTGTGGAAGTGGACAGAGCTAAACATTATATATCCCTTCCCATTGGCATGTTTTCAGTGTCACTTACTAGGCTTTTCTGTTCCCATTGCACTTCATCAGTGCCCACCAACCTTGGGTTCCATTCAGAGAAGTTCTCTCTCATTATTGGCAAAGTCTATTCAACCTAA
The DNA here is from genome assembly GCA_006408695.1 of Aepyceros melampus. Taxonomy (NCBI): domain Eukaryota; kingdom Metazoa; phylum Chordata; class Mammalia; order Artiodactyla; family Bovidae; genus Aepyceros; species Aepyceros melampus. Next base: position 124,867 of record SJXQ01009124.1, read on the forward strand.
AAAAGAATGCTTCCTTCCTGAATAGTCCATCTGTGAAAAGGATGGGTCTGAGATACTGCAGAGAGCCAAATATGCTGCCATCTTACCTATCTATATCTTAGCAGTCAAAAGAGATGAAAGAAGAGGTCCATCACTTCTGTGGAATCCTAGCCATCAGAGTGTTTTCACATGTACATGAAACACTGCCTCGCTTATCCTCAGAGCTGCTATTTTCCGAGGATCCACTTTGTATTTTATACTTTTTTAAACATTTCAAGGATCATCTTTGATTTTTACACACACACACACACACACACTCAAGTGAACAGAGGAGATAAATGAGGCTAAAGAAGGTTAAATCTTTTGGCCATCTTCAAAACCAATAGAAGAACAATGAATCAGCTCAAAGTGAGTCTGACTCAAATGCACAAATTTGTGGGGTTTTTTCCACGTGGCCATGAATTTTCAAGTTCTTCATTGTATTCTTCAGTAGATTCTAGGCAGCAAGAAGAAATGAGTTTACTTGATTGTAATTTCAGTGCCTGGCACAGGGTTGGAATTAATATTGGTTAATAATTAACATGAGATGTATGAAAAGGCAAGAGGATATGACACTGAAAGGTGAACTCTCCAGGTCAGTAGGTGCCTAATGTGGTACTGGAGAAAGAAGTAGATCCAGAACGAATGAGGAGGTTGAGCCAAAGCAGAAACCACACCCAGTTGTGGATGTGTGTAGTGGTCAGAGTAAAGTTCAATGCCATAAAGACAGTATTACATAGGAACCTGGAATATTAGGTCTGTGAATCAAAGTAATTGAGGATGTGGTCAAACAGGAGATGGCAAGAGTGAACATCAACATTTTAGGAATCAGTGAACTAAAATGAATGGAAATGGTGAATTTAATTCAGATAACTATTATATCTACTACTACGGGCAAGAATCCCTTAGAAGACGTGAAGTAGCCCTCATAGTCAACAAAAAAGTCCAAAATGCAGTACTTGGGTGAAATCTCAATAAAAACAGAATGATCTTGGTTCATTTCCAAGGTAAACCATTCAATATTACAGTAATCCAAGTCTATGTCCCTACCACTAATGCCAAAGAAGCTGAAGTTGATCAGTTCTATGAAGACCTACAAGACCTTCTAGAATGACCACTGAGGGGCGGGGAAGATGTCCTTTTCATCATAGGGCATTGGAGTGCAAAAGTAGGAAGTCAAGAGATACCTGGAGTAACAGGCAAGTTGGCCTTGGAAGACAAATGAGTCAGGGCAAAGGTTAACAGAGTTTGTCAACAGAACACACTGGTCATAGCAAACACCCCCTTCCAACAACACAGGAGATGACTGTACACATGGACATCACCAGATAGTCAATAACGAAATCAGATTGATTATATTCTTTGCAGTCAAAGAAGGAGAAGCTCTATATAGTCAGCAAAAACAAGGCATGTGACTCAGACTGTGACTCAGATCATGTGCTCCTTATTCCAAAATTCAGACTTAAAGTGAAGAAAGTAGGAATATCACTAGGCCATTCAGGTGTTATCTAAGTCAAATCCCTGACAATTATACAGTGCAAGTGACAAATAGATTCAAGGAATTAGATCTGACAGACAGAGTGCCTTAAGAACTATGGATGGAGGTTCATAACATTGTTCAGGAGGTAGTGACCAAAATCATCCCCAAGAAAAGAAATGCAAAAAGGCAAAATGGTTGTCTGAGGAGGCTTTACAAATAGTGGAGAAAAGAAGAGATGCAAAAGGTAAAGGAGAAAGGGAAAGATATAACAACTGAATGCAGAGTTCCAGAGAATAGCAAGGATAGATAAGAAAGTCTTCTTTAGTGAACAATGCAAAGAAATAGAGTAAAACAATAAAATTGGAAAGACTAGAGATTGCTATAAGAAACTGGGAGACACCAAAGGAACATTTCATGCAAAGATGGGCGCAATTAAGGACAGATAAAGCAAGGACCTAACAGAAGCAGAAGTGATTAAGAAGAGGCAGAATATAGAGAACTAATTAAAAAAGGTTTTAATGAACTGGATAATCATAATGGTGTGGTCACTCATGTACAGCCAAACATCCTGGAGTGTGAAGTGGGCCTTAGGCAGCATTACTACAAACAAAGCTAATGGAGGTGATGGAATTCCAGCTAAGATATTTCAAATTCTGAAAGATGATGCTATTAAAGTCAGTATGATATACTCAATACGCAGTAAATTTGGAAAACTAAGCAGTGGCCACAGGACTGAAAAAGGCAGTTTTCATTTCAATCCCAAAGAAAGGCAATGCCAAAGAATGTGCAAACTATGGTACAATTGCACTCATTTCACATGCCAGCAATATTATGCTCAAAACCCTTCAAGCTAGGCTTCAACAGTTTGTGAACTGAAAAGTTCCAAATATGCATGCTGGATTTAGAAAAGGCAGAGGAACAAGAGATCAAATTGCCAACATCCATAGGATCATAGAAAAAGTAAGAGAATTCCAGAAAACATCTACTTTTCTTCATTGTCTATGCTAAAACCTTTGACTGTGTGGATCACAACAAACTGTGGAAAATTCTTCAAGAGATGGAAATACCAAACCACCTGACCTGCCTCCTGAGAAATCTGTATGCAGGTCAAGAAGCAACAGTTAGAACTGTACACGGAACAACAGTCTGGTTCCAAATTGGGAAAAGAGTACATTAAGGCTGTATATTGTCACCCTGCTTGTTTAACTTATATGCAGAGTACATCATGTGAAATGCTGGGCTGGATGAAGCGCAAGCTGGAATCAAGATTGCTGAGAGAGAGTGCAACAACTCAGCTATGCAGATAATACCATCTTAATGGCAGAAAGTGAAAAGAAACTAAAGAACCTCTTGATGAGGTTGAAAAAGGAGGATGAAAAAGCTGGCTTAAAATTCAACATTCAAAAGATTGAGATCATGGTATTGGTCCCATCACTTCATGGCAAATAGATGGGGGGAAAATAGAAGAAGTGGCAGATTTTATTTTCTTTGGCTCCAAAATCACAGTGGATGGTAACTGTAGCCATGAATTTAAAAGACAGTTGCCCCTTGGAAGAAAAGTTATGACCAATCTCGACAGCATATTAAAAAACAGAGACATCACTTTGCTGACAATGTTCTGTATAGTCAAAGCTAGGGTTTTTCCAGTAGTCATGTAAGAATGTGACAGTTGGACCATAAAAAAGGCTGAGTGCCGAGAAATTGATACTTTCAAACTGTGGTACTGGAGAAGAGTCTTGAGAGTCCCTTGGAGAGCAAGAAGATCAAACCAGTCAATCCTAAAGAAAATCAACCCTGTGTATTCAGTGGAAGGACTGATGCTGGAGCTGAAGCTACAATACTTTGGCCACCTGATGCAAAAAGCTTACTCACTGGAAAAGATGCCTGATATTGGGAAAGATTGAGAGCAGAAAGAGAGGAGGGTGATAGAGGATGAGATGTTTGGATGGTATCACCGCTTCAATGAACATGAGTTTGAGTGAACTCCGGGAGATAGTGAAGGACAGTGAATCCTGGCACTCTGCATTCCACAGAATTGTGAAGTGTCAGACACGACTTAGCAATTTAACAATAACAATAATTAGCATGCTTTGCCATTTCAGATATATTAATCATTTTATCATCCTTTATAAGGTCCTTGAGGGCAGTATGTTGCATTACATTCCCCTCAGCAGCCAGACAATCCTCCAATGTATTAAAAAAGTTGTTTATTTCTCCTCATCTTAACTGTCACCTCATAGGTAACAGGCAAAATCATGAGTCCTATGACTGCATGTAGAAATGGTTCTTTTTCCAGAGATTAAATGTCTAGCCCAGTTAGCCAATAAATGTCTTCCATTAGATGGTTTCATATCACACTATTCTGAAAAAAGAATAAAGTGAGTATCCCGACGAATGTTCCTTGCATACAAAGAATGCTACCTCATACTGAGGGCTTCCCTTTAATTTATTCTAAATAATCTCCTTCACACATAAAAGAAGGCATCCTATTCTTTTATGTTTCTTGTTTAGACCCAATTTAACCACACACGTGAAGAAAGAAGAGGAAGTCTGGAGTTTCTGGATGGTTTTTACATTTTTTTTTTCCTGATGTATTTTATTCCAAAATAGTTATTCTTCCAAGAATCTGTCATAGTATCTTGGTAGTCCCCTCTGGCTGCCCACATTTTAACATCACCCCAGCTGGAAATATTAGCCTAGCTCAACTGTGTATGCAATTAAAGTGTTTGCTTAGAGAGCATTCCATCAAAAGTACAAAATAACAACCAAGTATCATTTTGTCCATCTGTGTTGCCAGTAAAACTCTTCTTGATATTTTCCCAAATTTGTCTCATATTCACTCACCTTGTTTCCACTTTTTGGCTCCTTGTTCCCTACCTTCTTGAAGTATTGAGAACAGTAATGTCCTGTCAAGTTAGTTCCTCACTCTTTTTCCAAACATTCTTTATCTCACTTATTTATTGTCCCAGGGCTTACAATAATCCAGAGATTCACTGAATTCCAATTTAGTATTTTCTTTGTCACTAAACTCATCTCTTTATCACTGTTCAAGCCTTAACAGTATGTATTGGTGCCAGAAAATATAACACTTATCTCATAGCTGAGGTACAAATAGGATAGTCCCCTAAATATCTTGCCCTTTATCCAGGAGCTATAAAAGAGAGAGAAAAAAAATTCTCCTTCACTTAATGTCAGCCTCCTAGCTCCAGCCCTGCTGTCTACAATTACAATAACAACCATCACTGGTACAATTTAAGCCTCACTGAATATTTACTAAATGTACACAATGTTGTGATAATACTTCAATTCTCTTTGTGTAAATTTAAGAGTATTAGTTATTTGGAGTAAAACATGCAGTTTTACATTTGTCAACACTGACATTAAGGAACCCTCCCTCACTGGAAATTTCTCAAATACATGGAAAATAGAAGTTAGATCACACAAACTCCAAGATGAATCTGTCAAAAATCAGACCCCAGTACAGCAGAAGTGGTAGCCTATGGGTCCCTCCTGGGTGCCTTGGACTTTGTGCTCTGAGGCAGCTCAGTCAACCCAGTGCTGGAAACACAGGAAGAACCTCTCTGCCACCAGTGCCCGATAGGAAGGCACCTTCCTGTTTGTGTCTGACAGTGACAGACTCTGGGGTGATGTGAGGTTTGGTCCAGAGCTAGACTGCTGCATTCTGATAACAAAAACGTGTTTCTCCCCTGGGTCAGATTCTCCCACATAGGCTTTTGATCAAGAAGCATCTTCAAACAGTTGCTAAGCATCTTACATATAAAACATGAATAAGATGTTGAGTATTATAAGGATGTGGAGGAAATAATTTAAAAACTTGAAAGCTGTAAAGAAAATAGAAACCAAGCAATTGTTTTTATTTTTATATATCTTCTGGATATAAAGCTGTTGATTAGTTTAGAAATGTAGGATTGATTTAAAGTGCTTATAAAATTCTCAATTTTGGTAGAGTGAATTACTCAAAGGCTCCCCAGATAGCTTTAGGAAACTGAAGTTATTTTTAAAAGGTAATGGAGAATATTGAGTCTTAGATATAAAAAAGACTAAATATTCTTTGTGTGACATTTATAATTTTATATTTTATTTCTAAGCTTTTATGTCTCCATAAACAACATTCTGTTGGGTCCTACATAAGGCAATATAACTAGACATAAAACAATTTCAGTGAAAAGTCTTTTGTGAAAAGTACTCATTATCTAGTTAACTTTGATATTTCAGAAGTGGTTTGGGGAATCTGGTGCTGATTCATACAGCAAATAAGTGAAGAATAAAGAAAGAATTCTTGACTATAGGTCAAGAATAAAGAAAGGATTCTTGACCTATAGACCTGCTCCCAACGCATAACCTTTTAACAGTGTGCTTTAAAGAAAACACTTCAAGCTCTCTGAATGGTAGTTTTTCATCTGACAATGAGAATATCAGTATATTTCTTACCCACCTTACAAGATTGCTATGAGACTCAAGATAATTTGGAAGAACTTCCTAGTAAATAATATAATATATTATTTCATTATTCATATTCAAGTACCTCCCCTTAAATGCTTCTTCTTTGTTGGTCCACATTAATCAGTGAGAATAGATTCTGTTGAATTCAACAATTTTGAGCACGTTGGTCTGTCAGTATTTACTTACATGTATCATTCTAGGTCTAAGTTTTGGAGACAGCTTTTAATTACAGCTCCCCAAAGCCCAAGGGCTATAACACTAACAGAGTTCCAGCAGAGCAGATGATAATTTGATCATTGTATTAAAATGCAATATCATGGTATTTGCAAATAAGTACAGTTTCATATATTCTTTTCCAATATTCACACCTTTTATTGATTTTTCTTTCCTTATCACACTGGCTAGAACTGTCAGAAAAATGTTGAATAAAAATATTAATAGAAAAAGTCTGTATCTCCTAATATCTTACTACTCCTTATTTTTCACCATGTTTTTGAAGAATGTAGAACAAAACACCTGTGACTTGGGTTTTCTGGAGTCTCTTCTTGATTAAATATTTGTTGTGCTTTATGGCAGGCATCACAGAAAACTAATCAAACTAATCACATGGATCACAGCCTTGTTCAACTCATTGAAACTATGAGCCATCCTTTGTAGGGCCACCCAAGATGGGCAGGTCATGGTGGAGAGTTCTGACAAAATGTGGTCCACTGGAGAAGGGAATGGCAAACCACTTCAGTATTCTTGCCTTGAGAACCCCATGAACAGTATGAAAAGGCAAAAAGATAGGACACTGAAAGATGAATTCCCCAGGTCAGTAGGTGCCCAATATGCTACTGGGGAATAGTGGAGAAATAACTCCAGAAAGGATGAAGAGACAGAATCAAAGTGAAAACAATGTCCAGTTATGGATGGACTGATGATGGAAGTAAAGTCCATTGCTATTAAAAAACAGTATTGCATAGGAACCTGGAATCAAAGTAAGTTGGAAGTGGTCAAACAGGAGATGGCAAGAGTGAACAGCAACATTTTAGCAATTAAGGAACCAAAATGTACTGGAATGGGCAAATTTAATTCAGATGACCATTATAGCTACCACTGTGGGCAAGAATACCTTAAAAGAAATGGAGTAGCCTTCATAGTCAGTAAAAGAGTCTGAAATGCAGTACTTGGGTGCAATCTCAAAAATGACAGAATGATCTTGGTTCATTTCCAAGGTAAACTATTCAATATCACAGTAATCCAAGTCTATGCCCCCAACCACTAATGCCAAAGAAGTTGAAGCTGAACAGTTCTATGATGACCTAGAAGACCTCTTAGAACTAACACACACACACACACACAAATGTCCTTTCATCATAGGAGACTGGAATGCAAAAGTAGGAAGTCAAGAAACACCTGGAGTAACAGGCAAGTTTGGCCTTGGAGTGAAAAATGAGCAGGACAAAGGCTAACAGACTTTTGCCAAGAGAACACACTGGTCATAGAAAACACCCTCTTCCAACAACACAAGAGAAGATTCTACACATGGACATCACCAGATGGTCAATATCAAAACCAGATTGATTATAGTCTTTGCAGCCAAAGATGGAGAAGCCCTATACAGTCAGCAAAAACAAGACTGGGAGCAGACTGTGGCTCAGATCATGAACTCATTGCCAAATTCAGACTTAAATTGAAGAAAGTAAGGAAAACCACTAGACCATTCAGGTATGACCTAAATCAAATCCCTTACAATTATACATTGGAAGTGAGAAATAGCTTCAAGGGATTAGATCTGATAGAAAGGATGCCTGAAGAACTATGGATGGAGGTTCGTGACATTGTATAGGATGCCGGAATCAAAATTATCACCAAGAAAAAGAAATGCAGAAAGGCAATATGGTTGTCTGTAGAGGCCTTGCAAACAGCTGAGAAAAGAAGAGTAGTTTTCACAGACTAGAACAAAACATTTTAAAATTCATATGGAAACACAAAAGACCCCAAACAGCCATAGAAATCTGAGAAAGAAGAATGGAGCTAGAAGAATCAAATTTTCTGGCTTCAGATTACACTACAAAACTACAATCATCAAGGAAGTATGGTACTGTCACAAAAACAGACATATAGACCAATGAAACAAGGGAGAAACCAAGAAATAAACCCCCACATCTATGGGCACCTTATCTTTGACAAAGGAGGCAAGAATATACAATGGAGATAAGACAGTTTCTTCAATAAGTTGTGCTGTGAAAACTGGACAACCACACATAAAAGAATGAAACTAGAGCACTTCCTAACACCATACACAAAATTAAACTAAAAATGAATTAAAGACTTAAATGTAAGGCAAGAAACTATAAATCTCATAGAGGAAAACATAGATAGTATGCTCTGACATAAAACGCAGCAAGATCCTCTTTGTCACATCTCTTCAACTGAGTTCACTTCAGTCGCTCAGTTATGTCCGACTCTTTGCAACCCCATGAATTGCAGCACGCCGGGCCTGCCTGTCCATCACCAACTCCCGGAGTTCACTCAGACTCACGCCCATCGAGTCAGTGATGCCATCCAGCCATTGTATCCTCTGTTGTCCCCTTCTTCTGCTTCCCCCAATCACTCCCAGCATCAGAGTCTTTTCCAATGAGTCAACTCTTCACATGAGGTAGCCAAAGTACTGGAATTTCAGCTTTAGCATCATTCCTTCCAAAGAAATCCCAGGGCTGATCTCCTTCAGAATGGACTGGTTGGATCTCCTTGCAGTCCAAGGGACTCTCAAGAGTCTTCTCCAGCACCACAGTTCAAAAGCATCAATTCTTCGGCGCTCAGCCTTCTTCACAGTCCAACTCTCACATCCATACATGACCACAGGAAAAACCATAGCCTTGACTAGAAGGGCCTTTCTTAGCAAGGGAATGTCTCTGCTTTTTAATATGATATGTATTTTTTTAATATGATATGTAGGTTGGTCATAACTTTCTTCCAAGGAGTAAGCACCTTTTAATTTCATGGCTGCGGTCACCATCTGCAGTGATTTCGGAGCCCCAAAAAATAAAGTCTGACACTGTTTCCACTGTTTCCCCATCTATTTGCCATGAAATGATGGGACCAGATGCCATGATCTTTGTTTTCTGAATGTTGAGCTTTAAGCCAACATTTTCACTCTCCTCTTTCACTTTCATCAAGAGGCTTTTCAGTTCCTCTTCACTTTCTGCCATAGGGGTGGTGTCATCTGCATATCTAAGGTGATTGATATTTCTCCCAGCAATCTTGATTCCAGCTTGTGCTTCTTCCAGCCCAGCATTTCTCGTGATGTACTCTGCGTATAAGGTAAATAAGCAGGGTGACAATATACAGGCTTGACGTACTCCTTTTCCTATTTGGAACGAGTCTGTTGTTCCATGTCCAGTTCTAACTGTTGCTTCCTGACCTGCATATAGGTTTCTCATGAGGCAGGTCAGGTAATCTGGTATTCCCATCTCTTTCAGAATTTTCCACAGTTTATTGTGATCCACACAGTCAAAGGCTTTGGCATAGTCAATAAAACAGAAATAGATATTTTTCTGGAACTCTCTTGCTTTTTCCATGATCCAGCGGATGTTGGCAATTTGACCTCTGGTTCCTCTGCCTTTTCTAAAACCAGCTTGAACATCAGGGAGTTCACGGTTCACGTATTGCTGAAGTCTGGCTTGGAGAATTTTGAGCATTCCTTTACTAGCGTGTGAGATGAGTGCAATTGTGCGGTAGTTTGAGCATTCTTCGGCATTGCCTTTCTTTGGGATTGAAATGAAAACTGACCTTTTCCAGTCCTGTGGCCACTGTTGAGGTTTCCAAATTTTCTGGCAGCACTTTCATAGCATCATCTTTTAGGATTTGAAATAGCTCACATCTCTTACAATAATGGAAATAAAAACAAAAATAAACAAATAGAACCTAATTAATCTTAAAAGTTTTTGTACAGCAAAGGTTACAGTGAATAAGAGAAAAGATAACCCTCAGAAGGGAGAAAATAATTGCAAATGACACAACTGACAAAAGCTTTATCTCCAAAGTACATAAGCAGCTCATACAGCTCAATATCAGAAAAGCAAACAGCCTAATCATAGAATGGACAGAAGACCTAAACAGATACTTCTCTGAAGAAGACATGCAGATGACCAATAAACACATGAAAAGATGCTCAATATTATTGATTATTAGAGAAATTCAAATCAAAATTACAATGAGGTATTGACTCACACCAGTCCGAATGGGCATCATCAAAATACCTACAAACAACAAATGCTGGAGAGGATATAGTGAAAAGGGAACTTTCTTACACTATTGGTAGAAATGTAAATTGATACAGCCACTATGTAGAACAGTATGGAGATTCCTTAAGAAACTGGGAATAAAACTACCATGAAAGTGAAGTGAAAGTGTTAGTCATGTTGGACTCATTTTGACCCCGAGGACTGCAGTCTACCAGGCTCCTCTGTCCATGGAATTCTCAACGCAAGAATGCTGCAGTGAGTAGCCATTCCCTTTTCTAGGGAATCTTCCCCACTCTGGGATTGATCCCAGGTCTCACACATTGCAAGCAGATTCTTTACTGTCTGAGTCACCTAAAACTACCATATACCCAGAAATCCCTCTCCTGGGCATATACTCTGAGAAAACCATAACTGAATAAGACACAAGTGCCCCAGTATTCACTGAAGCATGATATGCAATAGCCAGGACATAGAAACAACCTAGATGTCCATCTACAGATGAACATATAAGGAAGCTTTGGGACATATATTCAATGGAATATTACTCAGCCATAAAAAAAGAATGAATCTGAGTCAATTATAGTGAGGTGGATGAACCTAGAATCTGTTATACAGAGTGAAGTAAGTCAGAAAGGGAAACAAATGTCATATGTTTACACACACACACACACACACACATATGGAATCTAGAAAAATGGTATTAATGAGCTTATTTTTAGGGAATAAATGGTGATGCAAATATATAGATTGAACTTGTGGACACAGTGGGGAAGGAAAGAGTGGGACAAATGAAGAAAGTAATCTCAACACATATATACCAGCATGTATAAAATAGACAGCTAGTGAGAAGTTGCTGCATAACACAGGGAGCTCAGCTTGACACTCTGTGATGACCCAGAGGGGAGGGATGGGAGGATGAGATGAAGGCTCAAGAGGGAGTTGCTACATGTATAATTATGGCTGATTTGTGCGTCTAATCAAGGCTGTGGTTTTATCCAGTGGTCACCTATGGATGTGAGAGTTGGACTGTGAAGAAAGCTGAGTGCCAAAGAATTGATGCTTTTGAACTGTGGTGATGGAGAAGACTCTTGAGAGTCCCTTGGACTGCAAAGAGATCCAACCAGTCCATTCTGAAGGAGATCAGCCCTGGGATTTCTTTGGAAGGAATGATGCTAAAGCTGAAACTCCAGTACTTTGGCCACCTCATGCGAAGAGTTGACTCATTGGAAAAGACTCTGATGCTGGGAGGCATTGGGGGCAGGAGGAGAAGGGGACGACCGAGGATGAGATGGCTGGATGGCATCACTGAATCGATGGACGTGAGTCTGAGTGAACTCCAGGAGTTGGTGATGGACAGGGAGGCCTGGCGTGCTGTGATTCATGGGGTTTCAAAGAGTCAGACACGACTGAACGACTGAACTGAACTGTGTTGTTGTACAGCAGAAACCAACACAACATTGTAAATCAATTTTTCCTCAAATTAAAAAAAAAAAAGGCTAGAGCTTGAACTTTTAGCACCCTGCCATATTGCTTTCCTATGTTCTGCCAAACTGTTTCATTATCTTAAGCTACAATTTCAAGCCACCTGTTCCAGGGAATGAATCACTCAAGTTACTTTTCAAGTGCACAATACTACTTTTACAAATATTTAATAAACCCTTGTGTTGATGAGAAATCAAATTTACTCTGTATGGCTTTACCAGGAAAAATGAGGCTCAATGGCTGAAAAATATCAACAGCCAGATTTTAGCTCAATGTGGGAATGAATTTTGCATTCATTGGAATGCTGCAAGAATGGAACCAGCTATTTTATGAATATAGCAAGCAGAAGTTATTGTTCAAACAGAGGTTGTGATGCCAAAAACTCTGCCTCTATATTCCAGTACCAGATTGAAACTTGGAGACAGAGTTTTGGGTGAAGTAGAAAAGAACAGCTTTACTTCTTTGCCAGGCAAAGGGGTACACAGTGGGCTCATGCCATGAAAAAACTAAGGGCTTTGGTGGGGAGATTTACTGCAATGGTTCAAGGGCAGTATTACTATTAAGGATCAGACTGTGTGCAAGGCCTGCATTTCTTTAACCTGGCCTTAGGTGGTCTTCTGGTTAGCTTTTGTGGTTTTTGACGTTATTAAACTATGACCTTCTCTCTGAAATAAAGAATGCTTCATCAAGTAGTTAACATCTCCCATGTGTTGTAGGTTTTAGTTCTGCAGAAGAGCTCGAAAATATTATTACGTGTATCCCCTGAGTCAGAATCAGGACCCTGCCCCAAGACTGCACTATTGTTTCTTGACTGTTCCTCCCTTGTCCCCGCATCCCTTCCCTTCTCTGACTAGCAACAGTTTGAACCTGCCCTTTGGAACTCAAGGAAAGTCATGGAGACTGAAGCCTATTTACTACAAACAAGGAACACAGAAAGGCTTCTGTGCCCAGGAACTCCACAGAGTTTTGCTCAGTTTCAAGGGGGCTTTCTGTCCTGAGTCCCTAAAATTATGGCTATTCTGAAATTTTACAATTTGATACCCAACAGATCTGAGTAAATGACAGTGAGTACAGCCTTTGACAAGCATTGCCCTCCATGGTGACCCCACACTTACTGGAAGCTAATCAATTTCTTAAACAATAGTTTAGAAACAAAAGCAACTATCATAACTTGAAGAAAAGAATGCCTCTCTTGGGCTTGCTCTCTTGCTTACTCTTATTCTATCCCCTTTCTTAAATCTTTTCTCCATCTCAGTTATCAAGTTCAATTGTTCTTCCCTCATGGGTCATCTCAAGTCACACCTCCTCCACAAAGCTTTTCCAGGCAGTCTCGGCCTTGACACTTTCCACTCTTTAAACTCCTGTAATACTCGCATTCTGAAAATTAATACATTTCTAATTGCAAGGTACACACTATATAAGAGTTACCCATTTGCAGAACAGTCATTGACTACTCAGAACAAAAATAATCAAGAAAAGACTTCAGAAAGGAAAATGTGACATAAGTTAAATCCTAAAATACCTACTTTCAGCCCAGGAGGGTAGGAAATCTGGACATCTGTTCTGATGGGTCCCTGGCAAGAAGGAAGGAGGAAAGGAAAGACAAGCAGTGGAAAGGAAAAAGAGAAGAAAGGAAGAAAGCAGAAGTGGGCCAGGCATTGTTGAGGAATGGTGAAGAAACTTGACTAATGAGAACAGTGTGCATCTGGGTTGAGGATATTGGGACGAATGAGCAGTACTGTCTCAAATTATGAAGAGCCCAGAAAGCCAGGATGAGAACCTGAGGCTGTGGAGACATTTATAACATTCTAAGTAATAGTAACATTTTTTGTGGCTTCTTTATTAGATAGCAAGTCATGTGAGAGCATAGTTCTCAGTCTATTTTTCTTGATATCCTCAGTTGTGTTAGCTCAGTGTGTGCTTTAATTGTGTGAAGAATAAATAAGCAAATGAATTAACTACTGTCTGCTCCATTCATTCCAGAGATGAACTGATCTTTTGCACCTTGCTGACATCCTGGTGTTAGCCACAAGTTGGCCTCTCTCTCATGTACAGGATCCAAGATAATGTGAATATTTCTCCAATGTAACACTACAAATATAAATTTAATGACGTTTCCCCTCTGGAGGGTATTTATCATGATATCAACTTCACCTCTCCAGTGCTATTCCAAAACTCCTACTCCCAGGCTACACTGGTAGCCAGTTAATGAGTCATGTTCTTGGACATGAACTAAAATGGAATGGAAAGCTTAATAATCACAGAATTTTAGAATGTACTCTGTCCCTAAAAACTCCTTTTATTAACAATCTTTCAGTCCCTTTTTTCTAACTAAAATATCTGTGTATCAATTAAATGCATCCTTCAGAAGACTCACATGCTGAATTTGAGTTCTGTGAAAGAGGAGGAAGAGGCAAGGAAGTCTGACTTCAAACAGTATCTCTGTCACCTACTGATCCTGCTATTTTGGACAAATTATGTCCTCTAAGTCTCAGTTTCTTCATCTGTAAAATTTCAATAACAAAGCTTACTCTACATTTTTGTACATTGTAGTGGAAACCTTTTTATACATCAGTTTCAGCTATATATGTATGTATTTTTAACCTAAGTACTAATAGGATTTCATCTAAAATAATATCTCAGTTCTTTCCCTAGGGAAACAGATCTGTCATCCCCAAGAAAGCCTATTGCTCTAGACCTTTTCAATTCCATTCTTCTATTATAAGGTAACTTTCTCCTTTGTCATCCTCTTAGGGTCCAGTATTTATCTAATAACATAATTTTTCATTCTGGTGTTTTAACAGAACACTCTTCTGTAATTAAATATTTTCATGTTAAACTAGCATATCTTACCAGGATATCTTGCCCTTAAGAGTATATTTAATCTTAATATTCTTAAAAATTTTTAAACTGGTAAATCTAAGCTGATAGAAAGCCAGTAGGAGAGAAAGTTTAGGTTTAAAAACATCTGTGCGTGCACGCTAAGTCCCTTCAGTCAAGTCCGACTCTTTGTGACGCTATGGACTGTTGCTCACCAGTTTCCTCTATTCATGGGATTTTCCAGGCAGGAATACTGGAGTGGGTTGCCATGCCCTTCTCCAGGGGATCTTCCCAACCCAGGGACTGAACCCACAATCTCCTGTGGCTACTTCATTGCAGGCAGATTCTTTACTGCTCAGCCCCCAGGGAATCCCAAGATAGCTTTAAATTTCTTAAATTTCCTCTGCATAGGTGACTAATAGTGACCTAATAGGGTGAGCTAATAGTGACCTTGTCACTGGGGTCAAAGTCAACAAGATGCATTTCAGCACAATAGTCATGCACTTAGGATAAAAATACCAATTTTATAAATAGAATGTGATGCTTGTTTTGATAAACTCACCTGTGAAATATGTGACAGTATTAACTGACCACAAGCTAGGGGTGTTTCAAAAGCTAACACAAAATTAGGTCAGTCAAATTTATGTATCTATGAAGCCAACATCCTGAGACAATCTAAATTGACTCTACTGTGATAATGAGATATAACTGTTTTTTTTTTTAATTGTATTGGTTTTGCCATACATCAACATGAATCCACCATGGGTGTACATGTGTTCCCCATCCTGGACCCCCCTCACACCTCCCTTCCTGTACCATCCCTCTGGGTCATACCAGTGCACCAGCCCCAAGCATCCTGTATCCTGCATTGAACCTGGACTGGCGATTCATTTCTTATATGATATTATACATGTTTCAATGCCATTCTCCCAAATCATCCCACCCTCTCCCTCTCCCACAGAGTTCAAAAGACTGTTCTATACATCTATGTCTCTTTTGCTCTCTTGCATACAGGGTTATCGTTACTGTCTTTCTAAATTCCATATATATGTGTTAGTATACTGTATTGGTGTTTCTCTTCCTGGCTTACTTCACTCTGTATAATAGGTTCCAGTTTCATCCACCTCATTAGAACCGATTCAAATGTATTCTTTTTAATGCCAATCAAGACTACAAAAAGTCTAAAAATCTTGTCAAGTGAGACCTGTAAACAGAGATTTCTAGACTGGAGGATAGAAATAATAAAATGGCTTTTGTAGGGGAGGGGAAAAAAAAGAGATATCGTCTGTGACTCTAAAAGACCTAACCAAGTTCACTTGTTAGAAACTGTGGACATAACCAATTTGCTGCATATAGGTGAGAAATTTCTAATACATGGAGCTGTACAAATTGAAATTGTTGATTCTATGAATAAATGACTTATTTCTGAAAATTCAGTGTCTAGTATTTTTCTTGACACATGGTAATAGAAGGAAAGAAGGAAGGAGTTGTTGTCTTAACTGGCAGCTGGAGCCAGTCCTTTCTCATCTTAATTGATCAGGATTTTTCATCAAAACCATATTATCTGGACTTTTATACGAAAGTCTTCTCAATCATCATCTGGCCTACTTTTCTATCTTAAACAGACTCATTCACAATAAAATTCCATTTAGAATTTACCTACATCAGATGAATTAGGCCATCACAGAATTGTTCATCTTTTTTTGCCTTTTCATGCTGTTCATGGGGCTCTCAAGGCAAGAATACTGAAGTGGTTTGCCATTCCCTTTTCCAGTGGACCATGTTTTGTCAGAACTCTCCACAATGACCCATCCATCTTGGGTGGCCCTACATGGCATGGCTCATAGTTTCATTGAGTTAGACAAGGCTGTGGCCCATGTGATCAGTTTGGTTAGTTTTCTGTGATAGTGGTTTTCATTCTGTCTGCTCTCTGATGGATAAAAGGCTTATGGAAGCTTCCTGATGGGAGAGACTAACTGAGGGGGAAACTGGGTCTTGTTTTGTTGGGCAGGGCCATGCTCAGTTCAGTTCAGTCACTCAGTCATGTCCGTTCTTTGCGTCCCCATGAATTGCAGCATGCCAGGCCTCCCTGTCCATCACCATCTCCCAGAGTTCACTCAAACTCACATCCATCGCATTGGTGATGCCATCCAGCCATCTCATCCTCTGTTGTTCCCTTCTCCTCCTGCCTCCAATCCCTCCCAGCATCAGAATCTTTTCCAATGAGTCAACTCTTCGCATGAGATGGCCAAAGTACTGGAGTTTCAGCTTTAGCCTCATTCCTTTCAAAGAACACCCAGGGCTGATCTCCTTTAGAATGGACTGGTTGGATCTCCTTGCAGTCCAAGGGACTCTCAAGAGTCTTCTCCAACACCACAGTTCAAAAGCATCAATTCTTCCACACTCAGCTTTCTTCACAGTAAATCTTGAATCCAAGTTTCTGTTGATGGGCAGGGCTGTGTTCCCTCCCTGTTTTCTGACCTGAGGCCAAACTATGGTGGAGGTAATGAAGATAATAGAGGCCTCCTTCCAAACCTCCCACGCATGTACTGCCACACTCCATGCTCCCAAACATGCAGCAGGCCACTGTTGACCCACTCTCCACCAGAGACTCCTGGACACTCATGGGCAAGTCTAGGTCAGCCTCTTGTGGGGTCACTTCTGCTTAATTGACTATGCCAAAGGCTTTGACTGTGTGGATCACAGCAAACTGGAAAATTCTTCAAGAGATGGGAATACCAGACCACCTGACCTGCCTTCTTAGAAATCTGTATGCAGGTCAAGAAGCAAGAGTTAGAATTGAACATGGAACGACAGACTGGTTCCAAATTGAGAAAGGAGTATGTCAAGGCTGTATGTTGTCACCCTGCTTATTTAACTTATATGTAGAGTAAATCATGCAAAATGCTGGGCTGGATGAAGCACAAGCTGGAATCAAGATTGCTGGGAAAAATACCAATAACTTCAGATATGCAGATGAAACCACCCTTAAGGCAGAAAGAGAAGAGGAACTAAAGAGCCTCTTGATGAAAGTGAAAGAGGAGAATGAAAAAGTTGGCTTAAAACTCAACATTCAGAAAACTAAGATCATGGCATCTGGTCCCATCACTTCATGGCAAATAGATGGGGAAACAGTGGAAACAGTGGCCAACTTTATTTTTTGGGGCTCCAAAATCACTGCAGATGGTGACTGCAACCATGAAATTAAACGATGTTCCTTGGAAAAAAGCTAAAACCAACCTAGATAGCATATTCAAAAGCAGAGACATTATTTTGACAACAAAAGTCCATCTAGTTAAAGCCATGGTTTTTCCAGTAGGCATGTATGGATGTGAGAGTTTGACTATAAAGAAAACTGAATGCCGAAGAAATTATGCTTTTGAACTGTGGTGTTGGAGAAGACTCTTGAGAGTCCCTTGGACTGCAAGGAGATCAAACCAGTAAATGTTAAGGGAAATCAGTCCTGAATATTCGTTTGAAGGACTTATAGTGAAGCTGAAACTCCAATACTTTGACCACATGATGTGAAGAACTGACTCATTTGGAAAGACCCTGATGCTGGGAAAGTTTGAAGGTGGGAGGAGAAGTGGATGACAGAGGATGAGATGGTTGGATGGCATCACGACACAATGGACATGAGTTTGAGCAAACTCCAGGAGTTGCTGATGGACAGGGAAGCCTGGCATGCTGCAGTCTATGGGGTCACAAAGTGTCAGACAGGACTGAGTGATTGAAATGACTGACTGAAAATTGTTCATTTTCCTAACTGGTTAAAGCAAAAAGCCTGAAATGTTTCTTCCACATTATATTTCACATTTATTTCTAAGAATAAATTAGACATTGCACAGTGTCAGTTTCTGCAAGCAAAGAAGTATACATACTATTTTTCTGTAAAGTGTGGCTAAAATAAAAGATCGAGGTATGAAACATAAGGATTTTTAATAGAAATATACTTTCTTAAGCCATAAATTAAGTTCCACTTAGTTTCCAATATTCAACAGAAGGTGAGTGAGAGGCTTGAATTTATTTGAGCTTTGAGTTTTCATGAGTCTAGTCAGAAATTCCTGATACATTTAAAAGTTAAAATTTCAACAGTCAAAACACAAAATTCTCATTCTATAACAATCTCTTTAACTTAGAAAATAATGTCTTATTATTCATTATCCTTTTTTGATGGACCTGATTAATTGGTTTGTTGGTTGATTTTTGCTTTCCTTGTCTAGATTGATCTCAGAACAACCTGAAAGCTAGAATCAGGAAATCTGGATTTAAGTCCTAGATCCACTGATTTATAAATTACCTTGCCTAATTCACATGGCTCCTCTAAGCCTCAGTTTCTCCATATCTAAAATAGGATAAAGTTGTTACTCCTGCTTACCTCTCTAGCTTATTGCAGAATTACCTGAGATATTCTACATTAACATGCTTAGTGACCTATAAATATTTCTAAATAAACATAAAGCATTACTATCCTTACACAAATTTATGGGCAAACAAAAATATCCTTATTCTGTTTTTAAGGAGCAACCTGGGATTGAGTTCCTTCCCAGATTCACAAGGTATTCACTGTTGTGACCACTGAGTAGTCAGGGGCATCACAGAGCTATGGTAATGGGACCAAGTTCCATCTTTCTGTCGAGTGACAAAGCAGTATTAATTTATGAGTTGAAGCAGTTTCCTATTTGTAATAATATATTTCATAAACTATTTTCTATATTTTATTTACTATGCATAGTTTGAAAAATAATTTGATATTGTTCTAATGTACGGAAATCTGAGAAAATACAGAACTACGTAATCACTCTTATGATACCATGCTTTATGTAATTATTGATGAAGAAATGGGATAGGGGTATGCCAGTCTAAATTCTAATCACACTGGACAGCTGTGGTAAGATGAATAATGACTTCCTAAGGATACTCACATCCTAAACCCCAGAACATGTGAGTGTATTACCTTAAACATAAATTTTGTAGATGTGTAACATTAAAAATTTTGAGATAGGGAAATTTTCCTGAATTGTCTAGGTGAGCCCAAGATAAATGTCAAGTTCTTTATAAAAGGAAGGCAGGAGAGTCAGAGGTATAAAATAGATGATGACAGAAATGGAAGTCAGAGTGATACAGGGCCAAGAGGCAAGGAATGCAGACAGCCTGTAAAAACTGGAAAAGGCAAAGGAACAAAGTTTTCCCAAGAGCCCCAGAAAGGACATAGCAAATCCTTCTGACACCTTGATTTTAGCCTGTGCTGTTCTTAGTTGCTCAATTGTATCTGACTCTTTGCAACCCCATGGACTATAGCCTGCCAGGCTCCTCTGTCCATTGGGATTCTCCAGGCAAGAGTACTGGAGAGGGTTGCCATGCCCACCACCACCCCCCCCCCCCAGGGGATCTTCCCAACCCAGGGATCAAACCCAAGTCTCCCACATTGCGGGTGGATTCTTTGATGTCTGAGACACCAGGGAAGCCTAATGAAGCTAATTTTGGACTTCTGACCATCAGAACTATAAGAAAATTAATTTGTGTTGCTTTTAAACCACTAAGATTTTGGTAAAACAAATCACATTCTTCTCCCTTATTAAAACAGAAATAGTAAACTAATATACTAGCTTAAGAAAAATGTTTACATCTATAAAATAAAATAATTGTTTTAGATGTCCTCAAAGTCTCTTTCAGTTCTGACATCTTATAGATAGACACTTTTTCTTATAGCAGTGCAAATAGCAGTTACATAGATAATTAGTGCTATACTCCTTCTAGAAGTGAGTTTGTTTAGTTTTTTATATTGTCTGTATTTTGCCTTTAGTTTTTGGAAAACCAAGCAGTGGAAAATTCAGCAGTGGCCACAGGACTGGAAAAGGTAACTTTTCATTTCATTCCCAAGGATGGACAATGACAAAGAATGTTCAAACTACTGCACAATTGCACTCATTTCACATGCTGGCAAAATAATGCTCAAAATTCTCCATGCCAAGCTTCAACAGTACATAAACCAAGAACTTTCAGATGTAAAAGTTGCACTTAGAAAAGGCAGAGAAATCAGAGATCAAATTGCCAACATCCATTGGATCAACAGAAAAAGCAAAAGAATTCTAGAAAAACGTCTACTTCTGCTTCATTAAATACACTAAAGCCTTTCACGGTGTATATCACAGCAAACTGTGGAAATACTTCAAGAGATGGAAATACCAGACCACCTTACCTGACTCCTGAGAAACCTGTATTCAGGTCAAGAAGCAACAGTTAGAACCAGACATGGTTCCAAATTGGGAAAGGAGTACGTCAAGGCTGCATATTGTTACCCTGTTTATTTAACCTATATTGCAGAGTACATTATGTGGAATGCCGGACTGGTTGAAACACAAGCTGGAATCAAGATTGCAAGGAGAAATATCAATAACCTCAGATATGCAGATGACACCGTACACAGATGACATCACCCTCATGGCAGAAAGCGAAGAGGAACTAAAGAGCCTATTGATGAAAGTAAAAGAAGAGAGTGAAAAAACTGGCTCAAAACTCAACATTCAAAAAACTAAGATCATGGCATCCAGTCCCATCACTTCATGGCAGATAGATGGGTAAACAATGGAAACAGTGACTGGCTTTATTTTCTTGGGCTCCAAAATTACTGTAGAGGGTGACTGCAGCCATGAAATTAAAAGATGCTTGCTCCTTGGAAGAAAAGTATGACCAACCTAGACAACATATTAAAAAGCAGAGGGAGGGGGGTTCAGGATGGGGAACACATGTATATCTGTGGCAGATTCATGTTGATGTATGGCAAAACCAATACAATATTGTAAAGTAATTAACCTCCAATTAAAATAAATAAAGTTAAATTATAAATAAATAAATAAATTTATATTTAAGGAAAAAAAAAAGCAGAGACATTACTTAGCTGACAGAAGTTAATCTAGTCAAAGCTATGGTTTTTCCAGCAGTCATGTATGGATGTGAGAGTTGGACTATAAAGAAAGCTGAGCACCAAAGAACTGATGCTTTTTGAACTGTAGTGTTGGAGAAGACTCTTGAGAGTCCCTTGGACTGCAAGGAGACCAAACCAGTCAGTCCTAAAGGAAATCAATCCTGAATATTGAACCTCCATCCATAGTTCTTCAGGGACTTTGTCTATCAGATCCAATTCCTTGAATCTATTTGTCACTTCCACTATATAATCAAAAGGGATTTGACTTACATCAAAGCTGAATAGCCTAGTGGTTTCCCCATGTTCTTCAATATAAGCCTGTATTTTGCAATAAGCAGTTCATGATCTGAGCCACAGTCAGCTCCCGGTCTTGTTTTTGCTGACTGTCTAGAGCTTCTTCATCTTCAGCTGCAAAGAATATAATCAATCTGACTTTGGTATTGGCCATTTGGTGATGTCCATGTGTAGAGTTGTCTATTGTATTGTCGGAAGAGGGTGTTTGCTGTGAGTGCATTCTGTTGACAAAACTGTTAGATTTTGCCCTGTTTCATTTTGTACTCCAAGACCAAACATGCCTGTTACTCCAGGTATCTCTTGACTTCCAACTTTTACATTCCAGTCCCTTATGATGAGTAGGACATCTTTTCTTGGTGTCAGTTCTAGGAGGTATTGTAGGTCTTCATAGAATCATTCAACTTCATCTTCTTCGGCATTGTAGTTGGGGTGTAGATTACTGTGATGTTGAGTGGTTTGCCTTGGAAACGAACGGAGATCATTCTGTCTTTTTGAGATGGCATCCAAGTACTTAATTTTGGACTCTCTTGTTGACTGTGAGGGCTATTGCATTCCTTCTGAGGAATTCTTGTCCACAGTAGTAGATATAATGGTCATCTGAATTAAAATCACCCATTTCAGTCCATTTTAGTTCACTGATTCCTAAAATGTCAATATTTACTCTTACCACCTCCTGTTTGACCACATCCACTTTACCTTGATCCATGAACCTAGCATTCCAGGTTTCTATGCAATATTTTTCTTTCTAGTATTGGACTTTACTTTCAGCACAAAATACAACCACTACTGGGCATCCTTTCTGCTTTGGTTCAGCCTCTTTATTCTTTCTGTAGCTATTTTTCCACTCTTCCCCAGTAGTGTATTGGACACCTACCAACCTGCGGGGCCATCTTGCAGTGTCATATCTGTTTGCCTTTTCTTACTGTTCATGGGGTTCTCATGACAAGAATACTGAAGTGGCTTGCCATTCCCTACTCCAGTGGACCACATTTTGTCAGGCCCTTACTAGCAGGGAGAGGCCCTTCAGCTGCTCAACATTGCTAGATGGTATCCCTGGTGCCCTGGCTGTCCCACTGTTTTTCCTTGTTGAGCATGTAAACCTTCACTGGCGATCTGGTGTCAGTCAACGTGCAGCCAGTGGTCAAGGCAAAGGCCCTGCTGGAGTGGCTGGAACGGGGGTCCAGGGAAGCTGGAGCTGATGTTGGAGAATGCCCAGGAGCAGAGGGCCTTCCAGCCTCACCACTAACACTAACTACCCTGGACCTGATAGGCTGTCCAGGAGCAAAAGTTGTGGTGAAGGTGAAGGGTGAAGGTGAAGTCGCTCAGTCATGTCCGACTCTTGCGACCTCATGGATGGAGAATCTTGGTAGGCTACAGTCCATGGGATTCTTCAGGCAAGAATACTGGAGTGGGTTACCATTTCCTTCTCCAGGGGATCTTCCCGACCCAGGGATCAAACCCGAGTCTCCCACATTGGAGGCAAACGCTTTAACTTCTGAGCCACCAAGGAAGCCCAAAAAGTTGTGGTACATATATATAATGGAATATTCAGTTCAGTTCAGTTGCTCAGTCGTGTCCGACTCTTTGCGACCCCATGAATCACAGCACGCCAGGCCTCCCTGTCCATCACCAACTCCCGGAGTTCACTCAGACTCACGTCCATCGAGTCCGTGATGCCATCCAGCCATCTCATCCTCAGTTGTCCCCTTCTCCTCCTGCCCCCAATCCCTCCCAGCATCAAAGTCTTTTCCAATGAGTCAACTCTTCACATGAGGTGGCCAAAGTACTGGAGCTTCAGCTTTAGCATCATTCCTTCCAAAGAAATCCCAGGGCTGATCTCCTTTAGAATGGACTGGTTGAATCTCCTTGCAGTCCAAGGGACTCTCAAGAGTCTTCTCCAACACCATAGTTGAAAAGCATCAATTCTTCGGTGCTCAGCCTTCTTCACAGTCCAACTCTCACGTCCATACATGACTACTGGAAAAATCATAGCCTACTCAGCCATAAAAAGGAATGAAGTTGAGTCAATTCTAGTGAGGTGGCTGAACCTTGAACCTATTATACAGAATGAAGTAAGTCAGAAAAATAAAAGCAAGTATCATATATTAATGCATATAAATGGAATCTAAATAAAGGGTACTGAAAAACCTATTTGTTGGGCAGGAATAGAGGCACAGATAGAGAATAGACTTGTGGAAACAGTGGGGGAAGAAGAGGGTGAAACAGATTGAGATAGTAGCATTGAAACATGTACGTTACCCTATGTAAGTTAGATAGCCAGTGGGAATTTGCTATATGAGTCCGAGAGCTCACCCAGTGCTCTGTGACAACCTAAAGGGATGGGATGGGGTGGGAGGTGGAA
This sequence comes from Aepyceros melampus, assembly GCA_006408695.1. Taxonomy (NCBI): domain Eukaryota; kingdom Metazoa; phylum Chordata; class Mammalia; order Artiodactyla; family Bovidae; genus Aepyceros; species Aepyceros melampus. Next base: position 148,947 of record SJXQ01009124.1, read on the forward strand.
GGGAGTTTCCAGAGGGAGGAGAAACATGTATACTTATGGCTGATTCATGTTGATGTATGGCAGAAACCAATATAACATTGTAAAGCAATTATCTTCCAATGACAAATTTAAAAAAAGAAAGATACACCTTTATAGAAACATGCAGACTGACGTTTGACCAAATATCTGGGACTCCATGGCCCAGTCAATTAGACCCCTGAGATCAGCTATCACAATCTCATCTTAACCAATTACATCTGCAAAGATCATATTTCCAAATAAGAACACATTCTGAGGTTTCAGGTAGACACGAGTTTTGGTAGGATGCTATTCTGCGCATTATAGCCTCTTTGTGTCCCAATCTGTGAAACGAGGGCCTGGATGCTGAGCCATGCTTCTCTTGCTACAGTTCTGTTGGAGAATTTTTCTGGAGGTTGGAGGCAGGTCGTCTAAGACTGCTGGTGCTGATAAGATTGGGAAATGCTGCTTTGAATACAATTGGACAGGTTTCTTTACCGCTAATTCTTGCTGAGTCTTTATGTCATAAAATAGCACTGTGAGTCTGCAGGAGATGAGACAGCAACTATGATTTTCCAGGGCTTATTGATCACAGAAACTTCCATCTTCTATTTTTCTTGGCTTCCCTTTCATGACCTCCTAACCCAGAGTTCCTTGGAACTCAGTCTTAGAAACATTAGACAGTGATCTCTAAGGAGTACTCAATTTCCAGTAATCTATGGTTTTATCAATCATTAGTTTTCCAACCTCCTCTTAAAGAATAAACTCCTCATAGACTTCTAGTTTTACTTTAAATTAGATTTATCATACTGTTATTTAAATATGAAAAAACATAAAACTACCTATAAATCCCTTATACTTCTCTCAGAAAACTATGAAACGCAAACAAATATGCAAGGTAATTTCAAAGAAAATCAATTAAATTTAAAATTAACACTAATTTAAATGTAATCATTTTGCTGGAATTATATCACTGTTCCAATGCATATTTGGTATGTTCTGTCCTGGGGTAATTCAAAAATGTGGCAAAGCATGCCACAGTTGATTTGATTCTCCCACCAGTTTTTTCTATTCAGATTTCAGGAATACTTCATTTGCATATCTCCTAGTGTTGCTTCCTCATGATAGGAACTCATCACTTATGTATTTCTTGTATTACTGCTATTCCCCTATTACTGGTAAGCACTTGATAGTTTCCTTTGCAGCAATGGAATAATAAACACAGACAAAGCTACGACAGTTGTGGGTAGGTTATTAAATAGCCATCCAAAGGATTCAGAGTGTTTGTCTTTTCTTTAGATTATATTAGACTAAAATTGAAATATATATATATACACATATGTAAAGTAAAAAAAATATAATAAAGAACCCACAAACACCACAGGTTGTCTGCAGATCTCTTTAATTCCTTGTAGTCATTTAAAAAGTGCCAACTATCAGTGTTTCTGGTTCTCTCACAATTACCTAAAATTTCTTCAGCAGAGACTTACCTTGCTCTTTCCTTTCATTCTCTTCCTAGGGATCAAGGAGTCAACAATACATAAGAAAGTGATTCTCATTTATAGATCTTAACTACTTGTCTCTATTCAGAAGATCATGGCCATAAACTTTCCCTTTATGTAGCTATATAAAATCTGTGTACAACTGACTGACTGCTGCTGCTGCTGCTAACTCGCTTCAGTCGTGTCTGACTCTGTGTGACCCCAGAGAGGGCAGCCCACCAGGCTCCCCCGTCCCTGGGATTCTCCAGGCAAGAACACTGGAGTGGGTTGCCATTTCCTTCTCCAATGTATGAAAGTAAAAAGTGAAAGTGAAGTCGCTCAGTTGTGTCCAACTCCTAGCGAAACCATGGACCTCAGCCCTACCAGGCTCCTCCATCCATGGGATTTGCCAGGCAAGAGTACTGGAGTGAGATGCCATTGCCTTCTCCATGTGACTACTGCTGACTCACAATTCAATCTTCAGAAAGAAAGCAATGAATTCTAGTGACTCTAGTGATCTCCTTAAAATGACTTTCTAAGGTTACATAAACAAATTTCATTAGTTCAGACTAACTAGTCTATGAAAATGCCAGTATGAATTAAAGAAGTCTGAATTAAATTTTTTGTTTACTACCTAGCAAAACAAACTTTTAAGAGGCAGAGGTCTTTAATGAGCTGCTTTAATGAACAGGTAAACACAGTTTAAAATTAGCACAATAATTGTTTTCTGGCAAACCAGTCTCTACTTTTCTATTAAACATTTTAATTCTCTGCAATCTTGTTTACTTCAGTTGTTTGCATAGAAAACCCTTTCTTTCATAGCTAGAGTAGAAACACTTCAGTTCAGTTCAGTTCAGTTGCTCAGTTGTGTCCAACTCTTTGCAACCCCACGAATCATAGCACGCCTGTCCATCACCAACTCCCAGAGTATACCCAAACTCCTGTCCATCTAGTTGGTGATACCATCCAACCATCTCATCCTCTGTCGTCCCCTTCTCCTCCCACCTCCAATCCCTCCCAGCATCAGGGTCTTTTCCAGTGAGTCAACTCTTCACATGAGGTGGCCAAAGTATTGGAGTTTCAGCTTCAGCATCAGTCCTTCCAATGAACACCCAGGGCTGATCTCCTTTAGAATGGACTGGTTGGACCTCCTTGCAGTCCAAGGGACTCTCAAGAGTCTTCTTCAACACCACAGTTCAAAAGCATCAATTCTGCATAGAAGTTAAATAAGCAGGGTGACAATATACAGCCTTGATGTACTCCTTTTCCTGTTGGGAACCAGTCTGTTGTTCCATGTCCAATTCTAACTGTTGCTTCCTGACCTGCATACAGGTTTCTCAAGAGGCAGATCAGGTGGTCTGGTATTCCCATCTTGTTCTGATCCAAATAAGGCAAGAGTTTCAAATTAGTAGCATCTGATTTAACTAGGTTTTAAGTCAAGAAAATGCATTAACTTTTTTTCCCCACTAGGGGTTCCCTTTGTGTGCGGACATTAATTGCTGTCATTGACTTCATCGCCTGTTACTTCGCTTCTGCCTTCTTATTGACAATACTGTGGATGGAGAACTTTTTGGCAAACATCACTTAAATATCTCCAGTATTCTCAGCTCAGCAGATTGTGTATGATTGGTGATTTAGCTATCAGTCTGTTTGATGATATTCAGTTCAGTCGCTCAGTCGTGTCCGACTCTGCGACCCCATGAATTGCAGCGCGCCAGGCCTCCCTGTCCATCACCAACTCCCGGAGTTCACTCAGACCACATCCATTGAGTCCATGATGCCATCCAGCCATCTCATCCTCTGTCATCCCCTTCTCCTCCTGCCCCCAGTCCCTCCCAGCATCAGGGTCTTTTCCAATGAGTCAACTCTTCGCATAAGGTACCCAAAGTCCTGGAGCTTCAGTTTTAGCATCATTCCTTCCAAAGAAATCCCAGGGTTGATCTCCTTCAGAATGGACTGGTCGGATCTCCTTGCAGTCCAAGGGACTCTCAAGAGTCTTCTCCAACACCACAGTTCAAAAGCATCAATTCTTCAGCACTTAGCCTTCTTCACAGTCCAACTCTCACATTCATACATGACCATAGGAAAAACCATAGCCTTGACTAGATGGACATTAGTCGGCAAAGTAATGTCTCTGCTTTTGAATATGCTATCTAGGTTGGTCATAACTTTTCTTCCAAGGAGTAAGCATCTTTTAATTTCATGGCTGCAGTCACCATCTGCAGTGATTTTGGAGCCCCAAAAAATAAAGTCTGCCACTGTTTCCACTGTTTCCCCATCTATTTCCCATGAAGTGATGGGGCCAGATTGGAAAAACCATAGCCTTGACTAGACGGACCTTTGTTGGCAAAGTAATGTCTCTGCTTTTGAATATGCTATCTAGGTTGGTCATAACTTTTCTTCCAAGGAGTAAGCATCTTTTAATTTCATGGCTGCAGTCACCATCTGCAGTGATTTTGGAGCCCCAAAAAATAAAGTCTGCCACTGTTTCCACTGTTTCCCCATCTATTTCCCATGAAGTGATGGGGCCAGATGCCATGATCTTCATTTTTTGATGAGATTAGAGGGTATATTGTCTCCCTGCTTATTTAAATTCTATGCAGAGTACATCATGAGAAATGCTGGGGTGGAAGAAGCACAAGCTGGAATCAAGGATTGCCAGGAGAAATATCAATAACCTCAGATATGCAGATGACACCACTTTTATGGCAGAAAGTGAAGAGGAACTAAAAGCCTCTTGATGAAAGTGAAAGAGGAGAGTGAAAAAGTTGGCTTAAAACTCAACATTCAGAAAACTAAGATCATGACATCTGGTCCCATCCTTCAGGGGAAATAGATGAGAAAACAGTGGAAACAGTGTCAGACCTTATTTTTGGGGGCTCTGAAACACTGCAGATGGTGATTGCAGCCATGAAATTAAAAGACGTTTACTCCTTGGAAGGAAAGCTATGACCAACCTAGATAGCATATTCAAAAGCAGAGACATTACTTTGCCAACAAAGGTCCTTCTAGTCAAGGCTGTGGTTTTTCCTGTGGTCATGTATGGATGTGAGAGTTGGACTGTGAAGAAAGCTGAGCACTGAAGAATTGATGCTTTTGAACTGTGGTGTTGGAGAAGATTATTTGAGAATCCCTGGGACTGCAAGGAGATCCAACCAGTCCATTCTAAAGGAGATCAGTCCTGGGTTTTCATTGGAAGGACTGATGCTGAAGCTGAAGCTCCAGTACTTTGGCTACCTCATGCGAAGAGTTGACTCATTGGAAAAGACCCTGATGCTGGGAGGGATTGGAGGTGGGAGGAGAAGGGGACAACAGAGGATGAGATGGCTGGATGGCATCACCAACTGGATGGACATAAGTTTGGGTGAACTCCAGGAGCTGGTGATGGACAGGGAGGCCTGGCATGCTGCAATTCATGGGGTCGCAAAGAGTCAGACACGACTGAGGGACTGAACTGAACTGAACTAGACTGAAAAGCCACTCTGACCAAAATCATTGTGACCTTTTTGTACATACCTGCAGGAAATTCTGAAGGAACCATCAAATATACATATCCAACATTAAAATTATTGAGAATTTTTAGAGATTTGCACACTTTTGATAAAATCAATGTATCACTTTTTCTCTCATCTGGCTACTAATCACGAATTGATTATTAATTGATGTACATTATACATGGGATTTCTTTGGAGGGAATGATGCTGAAGGTGAAACTCCAGTACTTTGGCCAGCTCATGCGAAGAGTTGACTCACTGGAAAAGACCCTGATGCTGGGAGGGATTGGGGGCAGAAGGAGAAGGGGACGACCGAGGATGAGATGGCTGGATGGCATCACGGACTCAATGGACGTGAGTCTGAGTGAACTCCGGGAGTTGGTGATGGACAGGGAGGCCTGGCTGGCGCGCTGCGGTTCATGGGGTCGCAAAGAGTCAGACACGACTGAGCGACTGAACTGAACTAAACTGAGAAGGATAGGCATTAGCTTTTCACTAAATGTTGAGAGGATTCTCCTGTGAAGCTGTCTGGTCCTGAGCTTTTGTTTTTTGGGAGATTTTTGATCACATCTGCGATTTCAGTGCTTGTAACTGAGTTCTTCATAATTTATATTTCTTCCTGGTTCAGTCTTGGTAGATTGAACTTTTCTTAAAATCTGTCCGTTTCTTCCAGGTTATCCATTTTATTGTCATATAATTGTTTATAATAGTCTCTTATAATCCTTAGTACTTCTGCATTATCTGTTGTAACCTCTCTTTTTTTCATTTCTAATTTTGTTGATTTGATTCTCATCTCTTTTTTTCTTGATGAGTCTGGCCAAAGGTTTGTCAATTTTGTTTATCTTCTCAAAGAACCCACTTTTAGTTTTATTAATCTTTACTATTGTTTGTTTCATTTCCTTTTCATTTATTTCTGCTCTGATCTTTATAATTTCTTTCCTTTTACTAATTTTGGGGTTTTTTTGTTCTTCTTCTCCCAGTTGTTTTAGGTGTGAATTTAGGTTGTTTATCTGATGTTTTTCTTGTTTCTTGAGGTAGGATTGTATTGCTATAAACTTCCCTCTTAGAACTGCTCTTGCTGCATCCTATAGGTTTTGAGTTGTGTTTCATTGTTATTTGTTTCCAGAAATTGTTTTAATTTCCTTTTTGATTTCTTTAGTAACCTGTTGGTTATTTAAAAATGTATTGTTTAATCACCATGTGTTGTGTTTCTTAGTTTTTTTTCTTGTAATTGATATCTAGTCTCATAGTGTTGTGGTTGGAGAAGATGCCTGATACTATTTCAACTTTCTTAGATTTGCTGAGGTTTGATTTGTGACCCAAGATGTGGTCCATCCTGGAGAATGTTCCATGTGCACTTGAGAAGAAGATATATTCTTGTGCAGTTGGATGGAATGTCCTGAAGATATCAATGAGATCTATCTCATCTAATGTATCATTTAAGACTTGTGTTTCCTTATTAATTTCTGTTTTGATGATCTGTCTATTGGTGTGAGTGAGGTGTTAAAAAGTCTCCTACTATTATTGTGTTACTGTCAATTTCTCCTTTTCTGTCTGTTAGTGTTTGTCTTATGTATTGAGGTGCTCCTATGTTGGGTGCATCGATATTTACAATTGTTATGTCTTCCTCTTCGATTGATCCCTTGATCATTAGGTAGTGTCCTTCCTTATCTCTTGTAATTGTCATTATTTTAAGGTCTATTTTGTCTGATATGAGGATTGCTACTCCAGCTTTCTTTTGCTTCCCATTTGCATGGAATATATTTTTCCATCTTCTCACTTTCAGTCTATATGTGTCTTTAGGTCTGAAATGGGTTTCCTGTAAACAGCATATATATGGGTCTTATTTTTGCTTCCATTCAGCCAGTTTGTGTCTTTTGATTGGAGTATTTAAACCATTTACATTTAAATAATTATTGATATATATGTTCCTATTTCCATTTTCTTTTTTAAATTAATTTATGTTTTAAATTTAAATTTATTTATTTTAATTGGAGGAATTGTTTGGGATTGATCCTGTAGATCTTTTTCCTTTTCTTATATTTCATGACTATATAAGTCCCTTTAACATTTGTTGTAAATCTGGTTTGGTGATACTGAATTCTCTTAACTTTTGCCTGTCTGAACAGCCTTTTATTTCACCATCAATTTTGTGTGAGATCCTTGCCAGGTACAGTAATCTTGGTTATATATTTTTCCCTTTCAGTACTTAAATATATCCTGCCTTGTCTTTTGGCCTGAAGAGTTTCTGCTGAAAGATCAGCTGTTAAATGTATGGGGTTTCCCTTGTATGTTACTTGTTTCTTCTCCCTCGCTGCTTTTAATATTCTTTCTCTGTGTTTAGTCTTTTTTACTTTGGTTATTATGTGTCTTGACATGTTTCTCCTTGGGTTTATCCTTTATGGAACTCTTTGCTCCTCTTGGACTTGATGACTATTTCTTGTTTCATGTTGGGGAAATTTTCAACTATGAAAATCTCATCAACATTTTCTCATACCCTTTCTTTTTCTCTTCTTCTGGGACCCCTATAATTTGAAAGTTTGTGTGTTTGATATTGTCCCAGAGGTCTCTAAGAATATCCTCAGTTCTCATTCATTTTACTATTCTGCTCTTCAGAAGTTATTTCCACCATTTTATTTTCCAACTCAGTGATTCATTCTTCTGTTTCAGATATTCTGCTATTGAGTCCTTCCAGGGTATTTTTAATTTCAGTAATTGTTTTGTCTCTATATGTTTATTCTTTAATTCTTCTAGGTCTTTGTTAATTGATTCTTGAATTTTCTCCATTTTGTTTTCAAGGTTTTTGATCATCTTTACTGTCATTATTCTGAATTTTTTTTCAGGTAGTTTGCTTATTTCCTCTTCACTTATTTGGACTTCTGTGTTTCCAATTTGTACATTCATTTTTGTAGTATTTCTCTGCCTTTATTTTTGTTGGACTGTTTTCACTTTGCTTATGGGTATATATGTATGTCTGTATATTCCATTACTTTAATTATCATTTGCCTGATTTTGTATATATATAGTGTTCAGATCTTCTTTTCCCAGGCTTCAAGGTTGAATTCTTTCTTCCTTTCTGTTTCTGCCCTCCTAAGCTTGGTCCAGTGGTTTGTGTAAGCATCCTATAGGGTGGAGGAATTTGTTGTTTGTGCTGAGTTTTGTTTCTTTGTTTGCTTTTCCTGTCATGGGCAAAGCCGAGTGAGGTGGTAATCCTCTCTGCTGATGATTGGGTTTGCATTTTTGTTGTGTTGTTCTTTAGATGAGGCATCCTGCACAGGGTGCTACTGGTGTTTGGGTGGTGCTGGGTCTTGTATTCTAGTGGTTTCCTTTAGGGTTAGTTCTCTGGTAATCTAGGATCTGGGAGTCAGTGCTCTCACTCCAAAGGCTCAGGGACTGATCTCTGCTCAGGAGTGAAGATTCCACAAGTGGTGTGTTATGGCACTAAGTAAGATTAAAACAAATACCCCAAAATGAGAAACCAAAGATGAACCCTAGACAAGTGGCAGTTACAAAATCAGGCAAATGATAATTAAAGTAATGGAATATACAGACATACATATATACCCATAAGCAAAGTGAAAACAGTCCAACAAAAATAAAGCACAGTAGATTGACCCAGCAAATAAAGGAAATAATTATATTTACCAGTTAAGAACAAAATTAACTAAAGCACAAGCTGAAAAACAAAACTGAAGCAAGGTGCCAATTGGGGAATAAAGCAATGACAATAAAAATGACAAATATGTTGAGAGGAAAGGAAAGAGAAAGAATAGATATGCAGTTAAACAGAGGTAGATAAAGAAGATTTATATACATTAAAGATTAACTGCAAGGGTTTGAAAAGAACAGTAGGAAAAGCAAAGAAGGGAATAAATGTAGAATAAATCATCATAGGTTTAAAAAATTAAAATTAAAAAAAGAGAAGAGAAAAAAGAAAGGAAAACTCCACAGAACTTCAAAGCCAATCATAGAGGCAGAGGTTTACAAAAACAATAAAAAATGTGACTGAGAAAAAAAAAAGAGCTCAAAAGCTTAATTAGATTTCATAATGCCAATAAAATCAACAACTAAAACAGAGGAGGAGAAAAAAGAGGAAAAAAGAAAAAAATCAAAAAGAATCTACAGAACAAGTCAAGACATAAGAATAATACATGTTTTTCTTGAGACACTGCTGTCAGAGTCCTTTGCCTCCCTGGAAGGCACAGTCCACCTCACCTCCCTAGAGTGCTTTCCAACACTGTGCTGATCTCTAGACCTGCTGTGGGGTCACTCAGATTCTAATATGGCCCTACTCCTGTGTGTTTTCGGAGAAGGCAACGGCAACTACTCTTGCCTGGAAAATTCCATGGATGGAGGAGCCTGGTAAGCTGCAGTCCATGGGGTTGCAAAGAGTCGGACACGACTGAGCGACTTCCCTTTCACTTTTTGCTTTCATGCATTGGAGAACGAAATGGGACCCACTCCAGTGTTCTTGCCTGGAGAATCCCAAGAAGTGGGGGAGCCTGGTGGGCTGCTATCTATGGGGTCGCACAGAGTTGGACACAACTGAAGCAACTTAGCAGCAGCAGCAGCAACCTATGTGTTCTTTCCTCCAATGTCCACAGCTATCAGAACTAGCTATCAGAACACAGCATTTACTTTTGTGGGAGCTCTCAATGTCCTTTTATATATTCCATAGACACAGCGTCTGCCTAGTTGATTGTGTGGATTCAATTTGCAGCTTGTACAGCTGGTGGGAAGGTTTTGGGTCTTCTTGCTTAGCCACGCTGCCCTTAGGTTTCAATTGTGGTTTTATTTCCACCTCTGCATGTGGGTCATCCATTGGGGTTTGCTCCTGTAGCTGCCCTGGAGGACTTGGGTTTGCCTCTGTGAGGGCCAGGTATGGCAGTGGTACAGCTGCTTGGGTCTTAGGGGTTCTGGCAGCACCAGGTACTCAGGAGAGTTTGAGGGTAGGGCAGCAGGAAATACAGTGCTCTATAAGGTTGTGGCAACCAGTATTGGCCAATACACTCCAGTATTCTTGCCTGGAGAACCCCCATGACAGAGAAGCCTAGCAGGCCACAGTCTACAGGGTTGCAAAGAGTCGGACACAACCAAAGCAACTCTGCGTGCATAGATGCAAGACTTATTTTGCCTTTGGCAGCTCTGCCCCAGTGATGGTTGAGCATGAAGCTGGCACCACTTCTTGCCTTGTGAGGACCCTGGCAGTGCAGTGTGCAGGGACACGGACTGCCTCTGCTGCAGAAGTTATGGCCTTATCAGAGTCTTTTTTTGAGCCTCTTGTAGCTGGCATCAGATGGCCTCTTTGGCCAGTCTTTCTCCAGAGCTCCGCCAGTTCAGGCACTTAGAGGGTTCCCTTACCTGGGGTCCTTCTTTGTTGTTTGGTGCATCAGGCACATAGAGGGGGCCCCCCTGTCTGGAGTCCTACTCTGTAGATAAACACATCACATACTTAAAGGGGCACCTTGTGAGGGGTCCTACTCTGTAGTTTGGCACATCAGTCTCTTAAAGGACCACTCTGGTGGGGTGGGGGTTGGGGGTCCTACCCTGTAGTTCAGTGCATCAGGCGTTTGATGAGCCAGCCTCTCTATTGTTCAGCTGCGGATGCTGGCGAATGGGGAGGGAGCGGCTATGGTGATGGCTCCACCACTACATGTGACTCAGCAGTACCGCCTTGCTTCCATAGCTGCCCAGCTTTCCTCCACAGGCATTTCCCACCACAATCTCCTCCCTCACATCCCCTCGATCCATCTCTCCACAGTCAATAGCAGCCCTTGCCCTGGGATGGCTCCACAATCCTGAAACTCCAGCTCCCAGGTGATATGCCTTCCAGGGGACCTGCAGCCCTGTCTGGGGTATATATGGCTGCGGCAAGGACTGTCTGAGTCTCATTCCGTTTAGGCTGCCACAAATCAGCTGTTTCAGTCTCAGCCATCAATGTTTCTCCTCTGACTCAGACAATTCCCCCGGTGTGGGGATTAGACCCCTGCTTCAGGTCTCCCACCTGCCAAGGGTAGGTCCAGTCCTACTAACACTCCTGTATTTCCCCCTAGTCCCTTCATGCTACTGAGTTTTGTGTGGTTCTGTATATTCTTTTCCACTGGTCAGGTACTCTTGTCTGCTCCCAGCTGGTGTTCTGCATGCACTTCTGTGTCTGAAGGTGTATTCCTGATGTATCCATGGAGAGAGATTACTCCACATCCACCTACTCCTCTGCCATCTTGTCCTCCCTCATTTTGCTTTTGACTAGGACTACTCCAGCGTTCTTGCCTGGAGAATCCCAGGGACGGCGGAGCCTGGTGGGCTGCCGTCTTGGGATCACACAGAGTCAGACATGACTGATGTGACTTAGCAGCAGCAGCAGCAGGATTACTTAGATACCAAGCCTTATCAGAGCAAGGTAAAAAAAAAGTCAACTCTTGCTATGATTTTTCACCACAATTAATCTCAATATTTTTATTTATTTTTTGGAGGCTAATTACTTTACAATGTTGTGGTGGTTTTTCCATACATTCACATGAATCAGCCACACCTGTGTCCCCTGTCCCAAAATGCCCTCCCCATCCCATCCCTCTGGGTCGTCCCAGTGCACCAGCTTTGAGTGCCCTGTTTAATGCATTGAACTTGGACTGGTCATCTATTTCACATATGGTAGTATACATGTTTCAGTGCTATTTTCTAAAATCATCCCACCCTCACCTTCTCCCACAGAGTCCAAAAGTCCGTTCTTTATATCTGTGTCTCTTTTGCTGTCCCTCACATAGGATCATTGTTGCTATCTTTCTAAATTCCATATATATAATATGCATTAATATACTGTATTGGTGTTTTTCTTTCAGACTTACTTCACTCTGTATAATAGGCTCCAGTTTCATCCACCTCATTAGAACTGATTCAAATGCATTCATTTTAATAGCTGAGTGATATTCCATTGTGTATATGTACCACAGCTTTCTTATTCATTTGTCTGCTGATGGACATCTAGGTTGCCTCCATGTCCTTGCTATTGTAAACAGTGCTGCAATGAACATTGGGGTACATGTGTCTGTTTCACTTCTGGTTTCCTTCATGTGTATGCCCAGCACTGGGATTTCTGGGCTGTATGGCAGTTCTGTTTCCAGCTTTTTAAGGAATCTCCACACTGTTCTCCATAGTGGCTGTATGAGTTTGCATTCCCACCAACAGTGTAAGAGGGTTCCCTTTTCTCCACACCCTCTCCAGCATTTATTGTTTGTAGACTTTTTGATGGCAGCCAATCTAACTGGCATGAGATGTTACCTCATTGTGGTTTTGATTTGCATTTCTCTAATAATGAGTGATGTTGAGCATCTTTTCTGTGTTTGCTAGCCATTTGTATGTCTTCTTTGGAGAAATGTCTATTTAGTTCTTTGACCCATTTTTTGATTGGGTCATTTATTTTTCTGTTATTGAGCTGCATGAGCTGTTTGTATATTTTGGAGACTAACTCTTTGTCAGTTGTTTACTTTGCTATTATTTTCTCTCATTCTGAAGGCTGTCTTTTTGCCTTGCTTATAGTTTCCTTCATTGTGCAAAAGCTTTTAAGTTTAGTTAGGTCCCATTTGTTTATTTGTTTTTTTAATTTTTAAATTATTTATTTTTTAATATGAATTTATTTATTTTAATTGGAGGTTATTTTTGCTTTTATTTCCATTACTCTGGGAGGTGGGTCATAGAGAATCTTGCTGTGATTTATGTCAGAGAGTGTTATGCCTAAGTTTTTCTCTAGGAATTTTATAGTTTCTGGTCTTACATTTAGGTCTTTAATCCATTTTGAGTTTATTTTTGTGTATAGTGTTAGAAAGTGTTCTAGTTTCTTTCTTTTACAGGTGGTTGACCAATTTTCCCAGCACCACTTTTTAAAGAGATTTTCTTTTCTCCATTGTATATTTTTGCCTCCTTTATCAAAGATAAGGTACATGGATTCATACTTTCTATTTTGTTCCATTGATTATATTTCTATCTTTGTGCCAGTACCATACTATCTTGATAACTGTAGCTCTGTAGTATAGTCTGAAGTCAGGCAGGTCGATTCCTCCTGTTCCATTCTTCTTTCTCAATATTGCTTTGATTATTCAAGGTTTTTTGTGTTTCCATACAAATTGTGAATGCACTTCTTCTAGTTCTGTGAAAAATAACATTGGTAGTTTGATAGGGATTGCACTGAATCTATAGATTGCTTTCAGTAGTATACTCAGTTTCACTATATTGATTCTTCTGATCCATGAACGTGGTATATTTCTCCATCTATTTGTGTCATCTTTGATTTCTTTCATATTTCCTGGAAACAAAAGCTTAAGGACTTAGGCATCACCCTAAGTTATTGTTTGTTTTGGTAACAATAACCCAGAGCATACAGAAATAACTGAAAACATGGGAAGAGGGGGATGAAGTAGGAGAGTCTCTAGAAACATCGAACAGGCTTCCCCAAGCTGTTCCCTTTAATTATATGTTCAATAGCCAGAAAAGAAGGTATCACAGGGGAACACCCCTTCCCCTCAGGAGGTTTTGATTTGTGTTGTTGGGAGCCTGGGTGTGGGGAGTTGAAGCCCTGAATCTTCAGCCTTTACTTGTCTAAATACTACAGGAGTGATTTGGGGAAAGCTATTTAACCTGTTATGTGATGAATGTTTATATCACCTATAATACAAATGTTGAGGCTCTGACCACCAACATAATAGTATTTGGAAGTAATAGCTTTGGTAGATATTTAGGTTTGTGAAACATGAGGGTGGAGTATTCACGATGGAATTAGTGCCCTTATAAGAAGACAAAAGTACTAATGAAAGAAATAAAAGATGACACAAACACATGGAGAGATATACCATGTTATTGGATTGGAAGAAACAATATTATGAAAATGGCCATACTACCCAAAGCAACATACAGATTTAATGCAATCCCTATTAAATTACCAATGGTATCTTTTATAGAACTTGAACAAAATGTTTTATAACTTGTTTGGAAACACAAAAGACTCCAAATAGCTGAAGCAATCTTGAGAAACAAAAAAGGAGCTGGAAGAATCAACCTGCCTGGCTTCAGACTGTACTACAAAGCTACAGTCATAAAGACAGCATGGTAAAGGCACAAAAACAGAAATATAGATCAATGGAACAAGATGGAAAGCTAAGATAACCCCACACACCTTACCTTTGACAAAGGAGGCAAGAATATATAATGGAGTAAATATAGTCTCTTCAATAAATAATGTTGGAGAAACTGCTCAGCTATGTGTAAAAGAGTAAAATTAAAACACTTTTTAACACAAAAACAAACTCAAAATGGATTAAAGACCAGATATGAAGTAGACCAAAATGAAGTAAGACCAGATACTATAAAACTCCTAGAGGAAAACATAGCAGAACACTCTTTACCGTAGAACACAGCAAGATTTTTTTTTGACCCACGTTCTAGAGTAATGAAAATAAAAACAACTCGTGGCTGATTCATGTCAATGTATAGCAAAACGAATACAGTATTGTAAAGCAAAACAAACTAAAAAATAAAATTTAATTTAAAAGAAAAAAAAAATAAATGAATGGTACCTAATTAAACTTAAAAACTTTTGCAAAGCAAAGAAAACAAAAAACATGAATTTGAGCAAGCTCTGGGAATTGGTGAAGGTCAGAGAAACCTGGTATGCTACTGTCCATGGAGTCACAGTCAGACACAATTGAATGACTGAACAAAAACAAGGCATAAATGTAGAATCAAGAAAAAATGATATAGATGATCATTTTGCAAAGCAGAAATAGAGACACAGATGTAGAGAACAAACCTACAGACACCAGAAAGGAAGTGGGGGGGGGGGTAGGATGCATTGGGAGATTGGAATATTCACATATGTACACTACTATGTACAAAATAGATAACTGATGAGAACTGATTGTATAACAGAAGGAACTCTTCTCTGTGCCTGGAGTTTTCCAGGCACAAATACTGGAGTAGTTTGCCAATTCCTACTCCAGGGCATCTTCCCAACCCAGATATTGAACCCACATCTCTTGTATCTCCTGCATCAGCAGGTGGATTCTTTACCACTAGTGCCACCTGGGAAGCTATATATGTATAACTGATTCACTTTGCCATACAGCAGAAGCTAACACAACATTGGAAAGCAACTATACCCCAATACAAGAAAAAGACAAAAAGATGTCAGGTCTTTTCCTCTCCATGCACACACACCAAGGAAAGGCCATATGAGCACATAGCAAAAGGCAACTGTCATCAACTTCTATTATCAGTACATAAATTTTCTGATTATCCACTCATTCTACCAGCATGCCTTATGCTCCTACTGAGTTCCAGGCACTGTACTACATGGAAGGTGATGTAAATATGAAGAAAAGTATTCCTATTCTCTCAAGCAGCTTTCAGTTACTAAGCTAGGTCATGTAGCTATTATAAAGTGAATTCATCGAATTCATGCTTCTAATTCCTGAGAAATCTGTGTTTAAAAAGGAGGGAGAGGATTTACATATATTTCAAAGAAGAAGAGAAAGAATTTACAATTGTAAGTTTTCTAAAATAAATGCCTTTAGAAAAGGGAGGTCAGGGACTTAGAGTCAGAAAGAAGCTTGTCCAAAATTTAGTTAAGCTGGGGGAAATGATTAGTCCTTCTTTGTCAGTACTTACTCTTCTGTCCTCAGTCTTAAAACTTTAGCTTCCTCCCTGTTCTTTAAACATGATAAGCGCATTTTTATTTTATAATATTTGTACCTGTTGCAAGCTTTGTCTGGAATATCTTCTCCCAGTCTCTTGCCAGTTTTACAATCCAGGAAATGTCTTTCTCAAGGACAGGGGAACCATCTCTTTGAAACATAAACACTGAAATAAACAACACCCCTATCTCTCGGTCTCCATGGGAGGGTATAACAAAAAAGAGGGCGATTATGAATAAAATGATGCATAGTGTTACCTCGGAGAAATTAGCATTATTAGAAAATTTTATATCTAGAAAAAGTTATCTGAACCAATCACCAGAAAAGTTTTTTTTTTTCCTCTAGAACATAATATTAATAATTTTTACTAGGCTTAAAATAATGTTTGTTTTATAATTCTCTGGTTCTAAAACTACACAGTGTTCTGAAAGCCAAAATCTAATTTGTAATTTTCACTGCTAAATCACATCCATTTCCTTCCAAATTGTGTACTAAGTGGGCACTGTCACCGATACCCAAACAAAAGCCTAACTCAAAGCCCACAGTTTCCCTTGGGAGGGCCGGGTGGGCTAGGTTCCATTTATAGAAGCATAAAAGAGAGCACCTCTGAGGCAGAAGATAATCAATGGAAAGTTGGAGTAGAAAAATTAACAGTCCATCATTCTGAGAGACTTTGGCTTATGAAATGTGACAGACACTCTAGCTAGGCTGTGAATGGAAACCAGGTGTTCTCATTCCAACTGTGACTTTTGTAAAGCAAGATATGAGGTGTCTGGTTTGTAAAACAGTATCATCTTTTAATTAAGGTGAATGGTTCATAGGGCAAACAAATTTCAGATTAGCAAATCATTTTACCCAAACTATTCTAAGCCTCAGTTTATGGGATACAGATAGATATATGCAAAAGTATAGAGGTAGTGGCAGCTTACAAACTCATAACAAACTCTTGAGAAGATTAGGCTCTTTAGGAACCATCATCCCCTTCCAATTAAGGGGCATAGGAAAAGAGTGACAACAACAGCCCCCCTTGACCTTCCTTTTGGGTACGATAGAAATGAATAATGACTGAGAGCAGTTTAAAGTTGACCATATGATGGCCTTTCTATGGCTAGGATGTTCACTAGAGGAAACTTCTTTGGGGAAAAAAAGGGGGTGGCATAGTGCTATGGTAATCTAAGAGTGAAACTGAAAGTCAGTTACTTATGTCCTATTCATTATGGCCCCATGGCCTATACAGTCTATGTAATTCTCCAGGCCAGAATACTGGAGTGGGTAGCTGTTCTCTTCTCCAGTGGATTTTCCCAACCTAGGGACTGAAACGGAATCTCCTGCATTGCAGGCGGATTGTTTACCAGCTGAGCTACCAGGAAAGTCACTCAGTCTGTCTGATTCTTTGTGACCCTATGAAATGTAGCCCCCCACGCTCCCCTGTCCATGGAATTCTCCAAGCAAGAATACTGGAGTAGGTTGCCATTACCTTCTCCAGGGGATCTTCCCAACCCAAGGATGGAACCTATGTCTCCTATATTGCAGGCAGATTCTTTACTGTCTGAGCTACTGGGGAAGTCAAGAGGTATTCTAAATTGTGATGATGCAAAGGATAGGCATAAGTCCAAAGAACAAACTTTCCACCCTTAAGAAATTCTGGTTTAAAGAACAAAATATCTCCAGCTAATCTCTGAATGCAACAAGAACCAAGAAATATGCTGCTTGTGGCTGTAATTTTTAAAGATTCATATATTCGCATAGGAGAATCCTTATTAATGAAGGCCGAGAGCATGGGACTTGGAGTCAAAAGTGAATTTGAATCCCAATCTCTTATTAGCTGTGTGACCTTGTATCTGTCACTTATTCTCTTTGAGGCTTAATTTTCTTATTTTTATGAGATAATTAATATAATCTTCAGAATATTACTGTAGGAGTAAGTGAGATAATTTATGTAAAATTCATAGCATAAATTTAGGTACTTAATAGTTTAAATTCAGATCTGAAAATTAGATTGATTTGGAATCAATAAAAGTAATAATAATTCAGAAAATAATTATATTTAATTTAAACCTCTTATTTGTATTGTTATTGTTGTTATTCAGTCACTAATTTGCATTCGACTCTTTGCGGCCCCTCGAACTGCAGCAGACCAGGCTTTCCTGTCCTTCACTGTCTCCTGGAGTTTGCTCAGATTCATGTCCATTGAGTCAGTCATGCTATATAACTATCTCATCCTCTGCTGCCCCCTTCTCCTTTCACTGTCAATCTTTCCCAGAATCCCAGAATCAGGGTCTTTTCCAATGGGTCGACTCTTCATATCAGGTGCCCAAAGTTTACATATGATTTATATGTGAATAAACCATAATTCAAAGATGGGGCACCTTGCTCAAGAATATACAGCTAAGAAGTCTGAGCCAAGACTATAAATCTTCAGATTTCAGGCTAGGATTCTTTCTTTGTCATCATGCTCACATATGCATCTCTGATTTCCCTATAGATATATTCCACATAGCTTGTTCCTTTCACAAGGGAAAAAATTTCCCAAATTCTACCACCCACTCTGTAAAATAAGATTTCCATGAAGACTAAGTTCTCATTTCCCAATATCATATGATCTTACTCAATCTATTTAATCATTTGACTCAGGATCAAATGGATATGTTCTAGCTTAAGCTTTTCTTTATTTCCCACAGGCAATTACTGATCATTCAACAGTGCTTTGCATAAGTTATCTGATATTTATTTATTGGTGTACTATCTTTTAAAGTATTAACAATGAGGTTTTAAAATCTCTAATCCATCAGGCTCACCACTATAAGATGATGAAAGCGTGTGCAGATAGCCCTGTGTATCCCCTATCACATAACCAGGACATATATCAATGAGTTAATCAATCCATGACGCTGGATGAGTCAATAGAAGTTCTTGAGTTAGAATCCAAAGACTTAGAAATCTTAAATGGAAGAGCCACCCAAGGAAATTATGCCCCTGTCCCTCCATGGTTCATCTTCATGCGATCAGAGACTGAGATGCCAATAATTATACGCCCTGAGCCAAGCTGAGGAACTGACAGGCAGAGGAAAGAGAGGACTGTTTCCTCACTCTCAGAGGAAAAGAAGTTTCCTTAGGAAACTCAGATAAATCTTTAGGATCTTTGATAATGTAATCACTAGGAACATATAATGGGTTCTTTGGTCCCAGTTGCTTGCCAATTGTCCCACCGAAGTCCTAAAACTATATTGAGTATATATAATGAGGACTGTCTCTTTTGCTTCTAGCTTCAAGATAGGACCCTTTGCTCCAATGTGGGGGACTATCTTAAAGTCAGATTAAAACTATTTGAATTCTGAATTTTTTATCCAGTGCCATAATGATAAACTTGCTGTCCAAACCATGGCGAGAAAAAAAAGTACAGTTTTTTGGTATACCTTAGTTTTTAAATTTGAGAAGTCCTTCTCACTGTCCTCATTAATACCAAACTTTATAGAGATTAACATCTAGTTCAGTGACTCTAAAGATAAGAATCACACTATTCATTTCCTCTCTAGCTGAACCAGACATATATGAGCCTAAGTTTATAATGATCTTTGTTAATGAACTACATCTAGTCTCTATGTGAACGTCTCCCAAACCACACCTTCAGCCCTGGGTTCTCTTCAGCACCAATGTCACATTTTGAACTATGCATTGAGTATAAGCTTCTGCCACCTGAAATAATATATTAAAGATTAAACGTACATTTGTTCAAAGTGCCCCATATCTTATAATAGGTATTATACAAATACTTTTTGGCTAAATATTTATCTATCATTCCCCCAGTCACAAGCCTCATTAAGGTTATTTCCTTGCTCCACTTTCACAATAAACCGTCAAGTCTAATCAAATATCAGTTTGTCAAATATTTCCTTGAGACACATCTACCCTTGTCAACACCCAGATTCAGAGATCTTATTATATTATTCATCTTTATTGAACTTCCTACTCAGCTTCTTTCTCATTCCAATCCATCTTTGTTTTTGTTGCTTGGTCACTAAATCATGTCCAGCTCTTTGTGACCCCGTGGACTGCAGCATGCCATGCTTCCCTGTCTTTCACTATCTCCAGGAATTTGCTCAAATTCATGCGCATTGACTCGCTGATGCCATCCAACCATCTCATCTTCTGTCATCCCCTTCTCCTCCTGCCTCCTATCTTTCTCAGAGTCAGGGTCTTTTCCAATGAGTCAGCTCTTCACATCAGGTGACCAAAGTATTGGAACTTCTGCATCGGTCTGTCCAGTGAATTTTCAGGGTTGATTTCCTCTAGGATTGACTGGTTTGAGCTCCTTCCTGTCCAGGGGTATCTCAAGAGTCTTCTCAAACACTACAATTTGAAAGCATCAATTCTTCAGCACTCAGCCTTCTTTATGGTCCAACCTTCACATCCATAAATGACTAATGGGAAAACCATAACTTTGACCTTATGGATCTTTGTCAGCAAAGTGATGTCTCTGCTTTCTAAGATGCTGTCTAGGTTTGTCATACCTTTTCTTCCAAGGAGCAAGTGTCTTTTACTTTCATTGCTGCAGTCACTGTCCACAGTGATTTTGGAATCCAAGAAAATAAAATCTGTCACTGCTTCTATTTTTACCCCTTCCATTTCCCATGAAGTGATGGGACCAAGTGCCATGATCTTAGTTTTTTTGAGTGATGAGTTTTAAGCCAGCTTTTTCACTCTGTTCTTTCACACTCATTAAGAAGCTTTTTAGTTCCTCTTCACTTTCTGCCATTAGAGTAGAATCATCTGCATAGCTGAGGATGGTGTCATCTGCCTATCTGAGGTTGTTGATATTTCTCCCAGCATCTTGATTTCAGCTTGTGCTTCATCCAGCTCAGCATTTTGCATGAAGTACTCTGCATATAAGTTAAATAAGCAGTGTGCTTTAAAATAAAATCCAAAAATCTTAATGGGGTTTTCATGGCTTTTTTCTATCTTCAGGTTTCTGTATCCCCTTCTAACATTTAGTCACTCTTTCCTCTTTTTCCAGAAATAAGAAGTTCCTTTCAGTTCCTTGAACTGGTCAAATGCAAACTCTTCACACAATGTCTAGACTCCTGGAATTCACACAGGCTAACTGTTTCCTCTTCTGAAATGTCTCCCTGCCCCTGCCCACTCCCCATCACCTGTGTTCCTGCCCAAACATATTTCAGCTAGTTAACTTCTATTAACTGTCAGCTGTCAGCTTCAGAAAGGCTTCACTTGGTCCTGTGTTTGGGTTAAATTTTCCTGCTATATATTTCAAAAGTACCTTCTACTTACCTTGGTATAATTCTCATCACATTTTATTTGTATATTTATTTTCTCATAGCCTGCTAAAGATTATAAGTTCTATAAATGCCAAAACTTTGTTCCTCGTATTTATCTCTATGTCCCTAACATTGTCTATTGCACATAGTAGTTTTAAAATAAATATTTGTTGAAATATTTTGAAGTGAATCTAATTGCAGGGGGTTAGGTTGATGTTGTCAGCTCAAAGGAATCATACAGAACCAGCACAGATTCTAAACAAGTTCATGAAACTAAACAGTGGCATGTCAGTATAATAATAATAATCTGTTCAATTTGAACAGTTCAGCTATCTTCAGTTCAGTTCAGTTGCTCAGTTGTGTCCAACTCTTTGCGACCCCATGAATTGCAGCACACCAGGCCTCCCTGTCCATTACCAACCCCTGGAGTTCACTCAGACTCACATCCGTCGAGTCGGTGATGCCATCCAACCATCTCATCCTCTGTCGTCCCCTTTTCCTCCCTCCCCCAATCCCTCCCAGCATCAGGGTCTTTTCCAATGAGTCAACTCTTAGCATGAGGTGGTCAAAGTACTGGACTTCAGCTTTAGCATCATTTCTTCCAAAGAACACTCAGGACTGATCTCCTTTAGAATGGACTGGTTGGATCTCCTTGCAGTCCAAGGGACTCTCAAGAGTCTTCTCCAACACCACAGTTCAAAAGCATCAGTTCTTCAGCGTTCAGCTTTCTTCACAGTCCAACTCTCACATCCATACATGACCACAGGAAAAACCATAGCCTTAACTAGACAAACCTTTGTTGGCAAAGTAATGTTTCTGCTTTTGAATATGCTATCTAGGTTGGTCATAACTTTCCTTCCAAGGAGTAAGCATCTTTTAATTTCATGGCTGCAGTCACCATCTGTAGTGATTTTGGAGCCCCCCAAAACAAAGTCTGATACTGTTTCCACTGTTTCCCCATCTATTTCCCATGAAGTGATGGGACCAGATGCCATGATCTTCATTTTCTGAATGTTGAACTTTAAGCCAACTTTTTCACTCTCCTCTTTCACTTTCATCAAAAGGCTTTTTAGTTCCTCTTCACTTTCTGCCATAAGGGTGGTGTCATCTGCATATCTGAGGTTATTGATATTTCTCCCGGCAATCTTGATTTCAGCTTGTGTTTCTTCCAGTCCAGCGTTTCTCATGATGTACTCTGCATAGAAGTTAAATAAGCAGAGTGACAATATACAGCCTTGACGTACTCCTTTTCCTATTTGGAACCAGTCTGTTGTTCCATGTCCAGTTCTAACTGTTGCTTCCTGACCTGCATACAGATTTCTCAAGAGGCAGGTCAGGTAGTCTGGTATTCCCATCTCTTTCAGAATTTCCACAGTTTATTGTGATCCACACAGTCAAAGGCTTTGGCATAGTCAATAAAGCAGAAATAGATGTTTTTCTGGAACTCTCTTGCTTTTTCCATGATCCAGCAGATGTTGGCAATTTGACCTCTGGTTCCTCTGCCTTTTGTAAAACCAGCTTGAACATCCGGAAGTTCACGGTTCACGTCTTGCTGAAGTCTGGCTTGGAGAATTTTGAGCATTCCTTTACTAGCGTGTGAATGAGTGCAATTGTGCGGTAGTTTGAGCATTCTTTGGCATTGCTTTTCTTTGGGATTGGAATGAAAACTGACCTTTTCCAGTTATCTTAAAATAAATTAATTCCTACTGTATTATCATGGATTAGGATTCAGGAAACAAGATTTGAACTGGCAGGCTACAAAATAAGACAAATTTATTTTAGCTTGTCTGACTACTTCCTAGCTGTGTGAGCCTGGGCAAATTATTTAGTCTCCCTGAGCCTCTTTTGCAAATGGAAATGCCAATGCCTCTCTTCCAAGGCCGTGAGACCAAATCTGTTGAACACTGTATACAGCTCCCATTAAACTTCCCCATTCACTCAAAATTCATCCCTTCTCCCTCTAAGCTATTCCTCTTACCCCTGAAGAAACTTGGACAAATCACTTTTTACTATGCTTTCAAGTCTCTGTTATAAAATGAGGGGATTGGGAAAAAACAGTGGTTACTAAACTAGTCAAATCCAAGTAGCATCAAGAGAGCTTTGGCTGAAAATCTCCAAGGATAGACTTGAAAGCCAATTTCTTTATAAAGTTCCCCAGGTAACTCTGCAACAGCCAGCTCAGCTCAGATCTGCAGTCCAGTGTCTTATAAGCACTAGTCTTTTCCAGCTTGAACAGGTAATAGTTTCATTTTTGTTCTCTGCTTCCCACATGGAAAATGTTTATTCAATAAATCAGAATATGACTCACCTGGCTGGCATTTTTTGTTCTACAAAACCCAAATAATGCCATAATTAGCAACGAAGACCAACTCGACATATGTGCATGTGTGTGTGTTGGGAGAGAGAGAAATCACATACAAAATGTCTTGCATACTTTTAACACTTCATTTGCTGATTGGCACGAGCTAGAACTCCCAACAATGGAGCCAGAGTAGGAACAAATGGTGAAGAGTCTACAGAAGGCTGTTCTTAAGTGAAGGAATCTTGTGTTTTCTGCTATTATCACATCAATATCATCACAGTGATAGGTTGGTCAATGGTCATTGTTTTATTAAGCCAGTACAGAATCTGTGGTCATTATGAAGCTCAGTCAGAAAGGAGAAAATTTAGTAAAGACAAAATTAAGACAAGTGAAGAGGTTTGATGTTTAACAAACAGCATGAATAGGTACAAATCCTGTGGGAAAAAAAAGTGGGGGAATTAGACATCTATCTCATAAAATAACAGAAAACACAAAAACTGAATGGAGCATGCAAGAGACAGAAAAATCTGAACTCAAAGCCTGCAGGATTTTATGACAAATTCCATAAACATTTCTTGAGCTACTTCCATAGACCAGATGTTGTATTATAAATTGAGGATAAAAACTTAGTAAGACATAGTTCATCCCTTTGAAGGAATTTCAGTCTATGAATAAAGAAACCAGAAAAGAATGGTAATTAAGAACACAGTCTATGCTAGTTGAACTACATGATATCTTATTTAATCTTCTTAAGCCTGCATTGTTCTATCATCAGATAGAATCAGCAGCTTACCCAATATTCAGGGCTAATATTAGGAAAGTTGGACTATCTATTTATTAATAATACATGTGCTGTTCAGAAACATCACATATCATACAGAAAATATCTCCAAACATTTATTGCTAGTGGATAATCATAGTTCAAACATTCAAGAATCATTAAGATGAATTTCTATGTGATAGCCCAGCCCAAACATAAGAGTAACTATAGTTTTAAGGTTGAAGGTTTTGCTTTTTGAAATGTCATTGTTGTCATTTAATTATTAACCCTAAAATTAGGCCTTACCGGTGGAATGCTAGCTGGACATTGGTGGGCAAAGGATCATGCCAAAAGAGCAGGAGCAAAAGAGACAAAATTTACACAGCAGTAAACAAAAATCCACATAGTCTCTTTCTTCCTTTACAAAAAAAACCAAAAAAGTCCCCAAACTAAGAGTTTCTAACTAGGCTAATAATTGAAAACCAAGCATTCACTACTCCTCCAAACTCTTTTAAAAAGTTTTATTTCTAGAGCTGAAAGAAGTAGAAATAATCTTTGTGTCTGATTGAAAACAGGTTTCCTATTCTCTTGGGTTTCCACGTTTAACAGTTCATTTCACAAAAACAATCTCTTCTCTCTGCTTGACCTAGAAAGTTTCTAACTTTATTGGCTCATTTTAACACAGAGACTGTCCCCCTTGAATGTGACCTGTCATCACTGAACTTTAAATATACAAATCCCAACTACCCCCCTCCCATAAATTAGCTGAACATTTCTCTCTGTTTGGATCACATTAACTGGTTGCTACTGAACTTGAAAAGGTTGTATCTCACCTCCTGGCTTCACTGGACAGGGTGCAGACCGGAACCACACTAATTAGCACATGGATTTCTGGATTTCGAGGATGTCAGGCAAGGAAAGATGTTAGGTAGGGGAGAGAAGGAAGAGGAAAGGGTCAGTCAGAAGCAAATGAAAGGAAGGGAACCTGGGCAAAAGGATTTTAAATGACCTTATTTTATCCTCTGAAGCAGATACTCCTGGAGGATTGACTTCAGGAAAAATCCTTCAGCTTTAGCTTTACTTATTTGCTACATGGGAGTTAAACCTTTCTATCCTTACTAGATTCTCTTTTCTTCTTTTAAATCATGGAAACACAACAGGTTTAGGGAGGAACTGAATTAAATTATTTCTGGCCTTGCTGTCAACTGCAGTCAAGTTGACTGTAATTCTATCCATTATATTAATATAAATGAACTAGAGAAAATAGGTCTTTGTTTGGAACATTTCTGAGCTAAATTTTGCTCTCATAGTAAAAAAGGAAAAGTCATCTTTATTCAAAAGTATATGTGTGCATGCCAAT
Source organism: Aepyceros melampus (assembly GCA_006408695.1). Classification (NCBI taxonomy): domain Eukaryota; kingdom Metazoa; phylum Chordata; class Mammalia; order Artiodactyla; family Bovidae; genus Aepyceros; species Aepyceros melampus. The sequence goes on from SJXQ01009124.1 coordinate 174,296, forward strand.
TGTGTGTAAGTATGTGGGTGTGTGCAAAGAGAGATATATGCACACAAATTCACACAAATTTATATATATAAATATACATATGCAGACATAGATATATATAGATAGATTGGTAGATAGATAGGTGTGGATAGAGAGGCAGCTAGGAAGAAAAATAGAGATATGAAATGCTTTTCATCTACCAACAAATAAAGGGGACTTTGTTGGAAAAATAATTTCCTCTCAGAACTCCTCATCCCATAGAAGTCTAAAACATGAGGTCTTACTTCTTTGTGACATCTTCCTGCTTCCCTAAAGCAGGCTCAGGCTAAGGCACAGCCATTCTCTAATTAGGAACGTATTTGAGATGTGTCAGAAGAAGTAGATTGTATATCTTGCTTTTTCAAACTTTGTCTTTTTGCTTTCTCTGTCCTCTTCCCCTTTTCCTCTCCTCCAGACCTTCAAATAGCCCTGTCCTAAATGAAGCTAAATTAGGCCAGTCTAATGTTGAAAGAAAAATGTTTATCTTGGAGTGTAGAGATAATTGGCAATTAGAGAGAGGACATTTTTAGCTCTTGGTCAGGGCACTATGCTCCTGGACAAAGTGCTCTTTTCTTGGAAGCAGGGTGGAGTGCTTAGTGACTCAGGCAGGGATCTGTGCATGTTTATCCTTAGTGCCTACCAGAGTCAAGGACTGGAGTTTTCTGGGGTAGATTTTCCTACCAGCTGGTTCCACACAAAACTGATAACTCATGAAAGACAAGATTGAATGATTCCTGCTTCTTCTGATGAGAATTTCTAGCTTTTCCTCTCTAATGTGTTTGTTTAGAGGACTTGACTAATAGAATTGAACTTAGATGTATTCGCAGGTTTTTTGTTGTTGTTTTTTTTCCCATTATCCACCAAAAGGTATGCTATGGGAAAAAACTGTCTTTCTCACTGATTCTAGTTTGAGAAGTCAGGTAATTTATAGTATTTTATTTTAAAAATGATAATTACACTATTATTTCAAATGTGGCTTGGTCTATTATAAACTCATTTTTATTCTACACATTTTGGATTTTTTACAATTTTCTTCTCAAAATCCACAACTATTATTGTCTCAACAAGGGTAACTCATCTAATGTGTTTAATGAGTTTCTTTTGTTTTTATGCATTCTTAACATTTGCTATAGTTTATGTAAGTACATGTATTTAAAATTTTTTACACACATTATCAAATTATATATCTCACTATTTCTTGGTTTTTTTTTTCCTCATTCTATTTTTAAGATTCCTTCATGGCACTGTAGTAGCTAACCTAACTGTTTCTATTGTGTCCATTCACCACTTCTTAACTCTCCAGTGTTCTCTGTCGCTTCCTAAGTCCAGAAATAATTGAATTAAACTTTTAAAAGAAAAAAAAATAATGGGGATTTACCCTATCAAATATTAAGACGTACTACAAAGCCTTAAAATAAAACAGTACATTTAAGACCAAGAAGAGACAAACGGGTCAATAGAGATCCAATAGACAGATCCCTGATATAAAGAAACATAATATACCATAAAGAGAGTGTCCTAAAGGTTAAAGAAAGGGGAGATTGCATAACAGGTAGTGGTGAGAAACCTAGCTTAGTATATATAGAGAAGTAAATAGGTATCTGGAGAAGGAAATGGCAACCCACTTCAGTATTCTTGCCTGGGAGGAACCTAGAGGCCTATAGTCCATAAGATCTCAAAGAGTCCAATATGACTTAGTGACTAAAGTGCAGCAGCAACAGCAGCAGCAACTTTGTAACCCAGGAACAGTGAATAGTTTTCAAAGAAAACCTCAAAACCCCAATTGAACTGGGGTCTTCTGCATTGCAGGTGGATTCTTTACCAACTGAGCTATCAGGGAAGACAAGAAAGAATAATCAGTTTTCAAAGAAAACCTCAAAGTGCCAAAAAAAAAAAAGGTGATGATTTGTAAACAGCTAAGAACGTCTGTTCAGTGAAAACTACCAGTGACAAAGTAGTATTTTCTATTTATCACTTGGATAGTGAGTAAGAAATTGTTATCGCTTCTTTTCACTTGATCTGCTCCAAATTCCAAAGAGTACTCATTCATTCTTCCATTCAAAACTGATGAACAAGTCAGCCTTCATTCTATCCAAGCTCTTCATAGTTTTCTAGATTTTTGACTAGAAGCATCTTATCTTTTTCATCTGACTCAAACTAGTAGACTCAAAAGGGAAAAGGGAATCTTGGAGAGTTTCCTGATGCATTAAGCAAGAATGTGTGCATGGAGATATTTCACTTGTTTCAAAGTGTCAGAACATAAAAGCTATTTTTTTCTCCTACTGTCTCAGGCCTGATACTAAGCATGCATGGAATTCCTTAGATAGTTCCTTTGAAAAAAATTTGAACTGAAGAGCTAACAGAGGTTGGGAGAGTGGTGGCAAGGGACAGGTGATTGAATTTAAGACAAGGTTTGTCCTCACTTTTAAACAAGGATCCAGAAAAGTGATTTGCTACTCAAGGTATTTGTTGTTTTTATTGTTTGTTTATTTTTGCTATTTTCCATTCAAGGTAATAAATGATTTAAAAGTTTCCTCAACAGTATGATGGAATAAGAATGCATTTAATCACAAATGTTGAAAGCAAGAAGAAACCACAAGAGATGAACAAATCCCAACATCCTCCATTACAGCAAGGAAGCTATGGTGGAGAGTTCTTAGGTGACCAGTCCAGTATCAGAGGTAGTTAACTGAGCTAGAGTCATAACTCAGATAGTTGAGTGCCCTATTCTCATGGTTCCCTAACTGTATTAGCTAAGGTACCTCAAAGTACCACAGTGATCTCACAGGCTTGCTGTAAAATATTTTTAATTTTTAAGGGAAACAATGGTTAACATGAATCAGAAACCACACAAATTACTAACTCAAGGTAGTTCACAATTTCAAAATGATATTGTATTGAATTCTTTTGATGATATCACATTGAAGTGAAGCTGGGTTTCATCTATTCTTGTGATTAAAAGCAAATGCCATTCAAAAGTCAGTGTGAAACAGGAAATTCAGATGATATATAATCTGATTCCAAAGTTTGAATATTTGCACAGGGCTTGACAAGCACACCTATTCCATCAGCAAGTAGTTATAGTTGGTTGAGAAAGAAATTAAAATAAATATCATTGTCTTCCTATATATATATATATACCTATATATAATAGCTATTCAAATGCTTACTAAATTATTGGGACATAAATACAAGCTGTGTGGACTAAGTACTTAATAAATGGAATGTTGAAGTGTTCCTTTTGACCAAGGAGCTTCATGAAAAAAAATTACTAATATACAAAGGTCACCAAAACCAAAAACTTGAACAACTTTTGCCCTATTTTCTAGTCATCCAGAAGGGTAGCTTTCTACATGGTTGTAAGACTGTCTACTGTCTCTTCAGGGCTTCTGAGATTTGGAGCAAGAACCCCCATCTCAACTTCAACAAAGCAGCTTCATTTACCTGCTTTACAATTTGTCCATTTCTATAGCTTTTGATTTGTGGAAAGGGTTGAGAAGCTGGGGATAAATTAATTGAGTCTTCTGGTATGGTAGATAGACTAGACTGGGACTGGAAGGTGATAAAAATTTTTCTGGCTAAAAATGTCAGTTAGGCACAATAAATTTACTCCTGGTCAAGGAGATGATGCTAAAAATACAGATCAAAAGAGTACCAGAGAGAGAGTTAAAAATAGTCCATAGACGCTCAAGTGGAAACCTTCCCAGGCTTAGCCTCAATCTCCAATTTAAGTTTCAAAGTATCTTTTAGTTTTATCTTAAATCCTGAAATGATTTACGTTAAGACTCATGCTAGCTGACCAATAGGTTGATATGTTATTCATTTCTGTTGCTAATACTACTATATTCCAAGCCATTTGGATTTGAAACTTAAGAATTATTTTTGCCTATTTCCTATCTTACTCTCCAGTCATTTCAGCCACCAAATTCTAGATATATTACCTGAATAAATTTTGACATCCACTCTTTCCTTTCCATGGTGATATAACTAGTTGACGCAAGTATGTGGTGTTGGTTTTCTTGTTGTAGTTTAGTTGCTCAGTCATGTCTAACTCTTTGTGACCCCATGGACTGCAGCATGCCAGGCTTCCCTGTCCTTCACCATCTCCCAGAATTTGTTCAAACTCATGTCCATTGAGTTGTTGATACCATCCAAACATCTCATCCTCTGTCATCCCCTTCTCCTCCTGCCTTCTATCTTTCCCAGAGTCAGGGTCTTTTCAAATGAGTCAGCTCTTCCTATCAGGTGGCCAAAGTATTGGAACTTCAGCTTCAGCATCAGTCCTTCCAATGAATATTCAGCATTGATTTCCTTGGGATTGACTGATTTGATTTCCCTACTGTCCAAGGGAATCTCAAGAGTCTTCTCCAACACCACATTTCAAAAACATCAGTTCTTTGACACTCATGCTTTTTTATTGTCCAGCTCTCACATCCGTACATGACCACTGGAAAAACCATAGCTTTGACTACACAGAACTTTATTGGCAAAGTAATGTCTCAGCTTTTTAATATGCTGTCTAGGTTTGCCATTGCTTTTTTCCAAGGAGCAAGCATCATTTAATTTCATGGCTGCAGTCACCATCTAGTGTGATTTTGGATCCTGAGGAAATAGAGTCTGTCACTATTTCCATTGTTTCTCAATCTATTTGCCATTAAGTGATGGGACTGGATGCCATGATCTTTATTTTTGAATACTGAGTTTTAAGCCAGCTTTTTCACTCTCCTCTTTCACCTTCATCAAGAGGCTCTTTAATTCCTCTTTGCTTTCTGTTGTAAGGGTGGTGCATATCTAAGGTTATTGATATTTCTCCCCAAAATCTTGATTCCAGCTTGTGCTTCATCCAGTCCAGCATTTTGCATGAGGTACTCTGCATATTAGTTAAATAAACAGGGTTACCATATACAGCCATGACCTACTCCTTTCCCAATTTTGAACCAGTTTGCTGTTTTGTGTCCGGTTCTAACTATTGCTTCTTGACTTGCATACAGATTTCTCAGGAGGCATACAGCTTTCTAAGGTGGTCTGGTACTCCCATCTTTTAAAGAATTTTCCAGTGTTTGTTGTGATGCACACAGTCAAAGGCTTTAGCAGAGTCAGTGAAGCAGAAGTAGATGCTTTTCTGGAATTCTCTTGCTTTTTCTATGATCCTACAGATGTTGGCAATTTGATCTCTGGTTTGCCTTTTCTAAATCCAGCTTGAACATCTGGAAGTTCTCGGTTCACATACTATTGAAGCCCAGCTTGAAGGATTTTGAGCATTACTTTGTTAGCATGTGAACTAGATGCAATTGTGTGGTTGTTTGAGCATTTTTTAGCATTGCCCTTCTATATGATAGAACAAAAACTGATTTTTTCCAGTCCTGTATCCACTGCTGAATTTTCCAAATGTGCTGTCCTATTGAGTGCAGCACTTTCTTTTAGGGTTTGAAATAGTTCAGCTGGAATTGCCTCACCTCAACTAGTTTTGTTCATAGTGATGATTTCCAAGACCCACTTGACTTCACACTCAGGATGGCTGGCTCTAGGTGGGTAAATCACATCACTTGTGGTTATCCCAATCATTAAGATCTTTTTCTATAATTTTTCTATGTATTCTTGCCACCTCTTCTTAATTTCTTCTGCTGTCCTTTTCTGTCCTTTACTGTGCCCATCTTTGCATGAAATGTTCCCTTGGTATCTCTAATTTTCTTGACGAGATCTCTAGTCTTTCCCAATCTCCTGTTTTCCTCTATTTCTTTGCATTGTTCACTTAAAAAAGGCTTTCTTATATCCCCTTGCTATTCTCTGGAACTCTGCATTCAGATGGGTATATCTTTCCTTTTCCCCTTTGCCTTTTGCTTCTCTTCTTTTCTCAGCTATGTGTAAGGCCTCTTCAGATAACCATTTTGCCTTTTTGCATTTTTTTTTCCTTTAGAGATGGTTTCGATCACCACCTCCTGTACAATGCTATGAATCTCTGTCCATGGTTGTTCAGGCTGTCTGTCCATCAGACCTAATCCCTTAAATCTGTTTGTCACTTCCACTGTATAATCATAAAGGATTTGATTTAGGCCATACCTGAATAGCCTAGTGGTTTTCCCTATGTTCTTCAATATAAGTTGGAATTTTAAAATAAAGAGTTCATGATCTGAGCCACAGTCAGCTCCCAGTCTTTTTTTGCTGACTGTATAGAGCTTCTTCATCTTCAACTGAAAAGAATAAAATCAACCTGATTTTGATATTAACCATCTGGTGATGTTCACTTGTAGAGTCATCTACTGTGTTGTTGAAAGAGGGTGTTTACTATGACCAGCAAACTCTTGGCAAAACTCTGTTAGCCTTTTTCCTGCTTCATTTTGTACTCCAAGACCAAACTGCTTGTTTCTCCAGGTATCTCTTGACTTCCTGCTTTTGCATTCCATTCCTGTTATGAAAAGTGTATCTTTTTTTGGTGTTAGTTCTAGAAGGACTTGAAGGTCATCATAGAGCCTTTCAGCTTCAGCTTCTTCAGCATTAGTGGTTGGGGCTTAGACTTGGATTACTGTGCTATTCAATGGTTTGCCTTGGAAACGAACCAAGATGATTCTGTCGTTTTTGAGATTGCACCCAAGTAGTGCATTTCAGACTCTTTTGTTGATTGTGAGGGCAACATCATTTCTTCTGGGGCATTCTTGCCCACAGTGGTAGCTATAATGGTCATCTGAATTAAATTTGCCCCTTCCTTTCCATTTTAGTTCACTGATTCCTAAAATGTCAATGTTTGCTCTTGCCGTCTCCTGTTTGACCACTTCTAATTTACCTTATTTCATGGACCTAATATTTCAGGAAAGCTGAGCACTGAAGAATTGATGCTTTTGAATTGTTGTGTTAGAGAAGACTCTTGAGAGTTCCTTGGACTGCCAGGAGATCCAACCAGTCCATCCTAAAGGAGATCGGTCCTGGGTGTTCATTGAAAGGACTGATCTTGAAGCTGAAACTCCAATACTTTGGCCACCTGATGCAAAGAGATGATTCATTTGAAAAGACCCTGATTCTGGGAAAGATTGAGGGCAGGAGAAGAAGGGGATGACGGAGGATGAGATGGTTGGATGGCATCACTGACTCAATGGACATGGGTTTGGGTAGACTCCGGGAGTTGGTGATGGACAGGGAGGCCTGGAGTACTGAGTTTCATGGGGTTGCAAAGAGTCGGACACGACTGAGTGACTGAACTGAACTGAACTGAATTTTTCAGGTTCCTATGTAATATTGTTCTTACAGCATCAAACTTTGCCTTCACCACCAGACACATCCACAGTTGGGTGTTGTTTCCGCTTTGGCTCAGCCTCTTCTTTCCTTCTGGAGCTCTCTCTCTGGTGTTCTTCAGTAGCATATTGGACACCTCCTGGCCTGGGGGCTCATCTTTCATTGTCGTGTCTTTTTGCCTCTTCTTACTGTTCTGGTGGCTCAGAGGGTAATGTGTCTGCTTGCAATGTGGAAGACCTGGATTCGATCCCTGGGTCAGGAAGATCTCCTGGAGAAGGAAATGGCAACCCACTCCAATACTCTTGCCTAGAAAATCCCATGGACAGAGAAGCCTGGTAGGCTACCATCCATGGGGTCACAAAGAGTAGGACATGACTGAGCAACTTCACTTTACCTTTACCTTTACTATTCTGGTTATACATATTGGTTTTGATTTAGCCAAGAGAATTGATGGCTTTTCTGAAGGCACATAGCCAGTAATAAGAGTAGAATAAAGAAGGACAGTATTGGTATCATCTACATGGAAGTGATATTTGAAGCACAAAAGAGAAGGTCAAAAAGAAAATTCAGGAGAACATGTATAATAGCAGCATGAGAAAGAGTGACTCCATCAGAAAGGATAGAAAACCAGTCACCAAGAGAGAATTATCATATATTCTGGGATCACAGTCACCAAATGATGAAAGAGGACAGGAAGTAAAAGGTTGACTAGATAAAGTATCAAACTGTGTTCTTGTATTATGATGGCCAAGGGAAAAAGAAATGATTTAAAATAAAATTGCTGGTGTCTAAAAAAAGCTATTATACAGTTGAAGACAGAACACATTCATAGAACAGTTTAAGAGTAATGCAGGAGCAGTGTCATCTTAAAGGCAAAATAGCTATTCTTTGCAGCCAATAGAAGAGAATAAAATGCAATAATTTAAGATTTATATTTTTTTCTACATTCTTATTAGGTTTATTACTTGAGCTACTTAGAAGCTACTTACAAACTGTGTTTAAGGTATGTATTTTGATGATGATAATATCTATGGAAATTTACCATATAATTACACAATTGAGTTTCAGAAAGGACATGAAATGATAATAGTTACCAGTTCTCTATAGATCCTGCAATTCAGACTGCAAACTGATGGCTTATAAGCTACTTCTAAACTATAGGCATCACTCTTTGGTCAAACATCACTGGTTTTTATTTTTAATTTTTATTTTGAACCTCTTACCAACAATTCAAAATTAATTAAAATCTCTATTTACAACTTCCCTTAAACAATCAGAAGTTGTTTCTGTCATGGACCAACATTCTGGTGTAGCAACAATTAGCTGCAACTGCATCATAGTTGCTCCCTTGTAGAAGGCTCAGTGTGGCCTGATTACTCATTGGTATCTCAAACCTAGCTCCTATAGGTATAATGATTTGCAAGCCTGCTACAGTACAAGGTACATATTTCACATGTGAAGAGCATCCTGGGCCCCAGAGTGACAAAAAAGACTTGCTCAAAACCCATGGGTTACAGGGATTTCCCACGTGGTGCTAGAGCTAAAGAACCTACCTGCCAATGCAGGTGACATAAGAGACACAGGTTCAATCCCTGGGTCAGGAAGAACCCGTGGAGAAGGACAAAGCAACACACTCTGATATTCTTGCCCAGAGAATCTCATGGACAGAGGCTTCCAGTAGGCTGCGGTCCATAGGGTCCAAAGAGTCAGACACCACTGAAGTGACTTAGCATGGGTTACTAGAAACAGAAATAGCCTTGATTTATAATCTTTCAACCAGATCTCTTACATTGGAATTTGATCTCTTACATTGGAATTTATAGAAGTAGGACATTGTCCAATACGGCACACTAGGAAAGGTCCTAAAAGAGAAATCTATTCCCAGGTCTTTTGCTTATCATTGGATTGCCTTTGGCAAGTCTATCCAATTCCTCTCTTCTATGCAAGTATGGTAATGCCCTACTTACTTTGTAGGACTGGAGTTTTAAAAGCTAAAGTGTATTTTTAATATTCTTTAAAAATAAGGAAAACAATAATTTTTAAAAACTGAAATTAGCCAAAAGTCATGAGTTCTAGGCCCAGTTCCTCCACAAGCCAATTGCATGAATTTTCACAAGTTTCTTAAACTCTCTAGTTTCAACCACAAATATTATTTTATTTTCCATGATTTTTGCAAAATTAATCTCATTCATAATTTTTAAAATGTTTTTCTTGAATTAAAACCTTTATTACTTGGGCCAAACCCAACAATGAATTAAACTAATAGAGAATGAAAATGGACAATTGAGCTAGGCCTACTTTATGGGCATGTCAGAGGCACGTGGAGATGTTGATAAGGTACTTTCATTTGAAATCTCAGCACCCCCTTCTTTGGCACAAAACATATCTCATCAAGATTAGAGATCCAGAGCAGAGCTCAGAGAGGAAAAGCAGAGATATAAATGACTGGAGAAGTGCTTCCAGGGCGCTGAGTCAGCCAAAACAGAGCCTCCTGCTGAGCTCAATGGATCTTTTCTCATTTGCCTGGAGCATTGACTGGAGGTTGCTTTGGCAGTGCCTGCTGGGCAGACAATTTTTAGTCCATTGATTCATTTGAGCTAGGCAGTTTGCCCTAACACTAAGGCACTCAGACAAAAATGCCCTTAATCACTGGCAAACCCTGGGATGTAGAGAGGGCCAGTGGCTCAATCAGCGCCTTGGGGCTGCCCGTGGGAAAGGAGGGTCTAGAAAGCATAGGGTGCCAGTCACTGAGAATTCGAAGAAGTCAAAGATTACTTTTTCAAGTCAAAACTCTAGAGAATTCCTGATTTGGGAGTCAGGAACATTCTAATTTAAGAGCACTGCACTCTTTCCTTCATCTGCAGTTAAACACTGGTCCCCTCTGCAAGTCCTCATGATCTACACTGGGCTGACTGCTAATTCTCCCAGCTGTGCCTGCCCCAAGAAGCTTTCCCTGACCTCCCTCTTTCTCCTTATTGGGATCAGGCCCTGATCCTTCTCAAAACCTTGCCGACTTACCACTATTATATTACCATCACAGCGAATTGTAACTGCCTATTTTCTTATATCTCCTCAGTAAGACTCTTATATGAGACCAATAACATCTATTTAATTACCATTCTTTAGCACCTAGCTACCCACTCCAGTTTTCTTGGGCTTCCTGGTGGCTCAGCTGGTAAAGAATCTGCCTGCAATGTGGGAGACCTGGGTTCGATCCCTGGTTGGGAAGATTCCCCTTGAAGAGGGAAAGGGCTACCCACTCCAGTTTTCTGGCCTGGAGAATTCCATGGACTAGAGTCCATGGGGTTGCAAAAAGTTGGACATGACTGAGTGACTTTCACTTTTCAGCACCTAGCATAGTGCCTATCATATGCTGCTGCTGCTGCTAAGTCGCTTCAGTCGTGTCTGACTCTGTGTGATCCCATAGACGGCAGCCTACCAGGCTCCTCTGTCCATGGGATTCTCCAGGCAAGAGTACTGGAGTGGGGTGCCATCACCTTCTTTGGCCTATCATATGGAACATCTCTCTTACTTCCTGCCTTCCTTCCCTCCCTCTTTGCCTCCATAATCCTATAAGGATTTAAGGGTGCCTATCATATGGAGCACCCTTAAATCCTTATAGGATTATAGAGGCAAAGAGGGAGGGAGGAAGGCAGGAAGGAAGAGAAGGGGAAATGGGAGGGGGAGAGGGAAGGGACAGAGGCAAAGGTAACTATGCTGATGAAGTGAGCCAAGGGTTGACTAAGGAAGTAAAATGGTGCATCCAAGTTGGTGACCAACACCCCAAAGGCAGTGTTAACAGGAGAATATAGTGCCTCCATAGTCAATACTGTAAGTTGGAGGAAAAACCAATTCTTGAACTGAGAATCAAAAACCTCAGTTTTACTTTTCACTTTACCAGAGATTGTTTGTCTCTACTACCACAATGAAAAAACTAGAACTACTTCCTCTTATCAATTAATGTTTTCTTTGTCTATCCACACCTGAGGCCAGATGACTCAAATAGGAAAAATCAAAATAAAATGTTATCTGCTTCATGTATGAATATGACGTCATGCTGTAAGTAAAATTTCTTCATGAATGAAGAACTCCTGTAACACAAGAGCTTACATCACATTTTAATAATAATGATAAGGATGCCTTAAGCAGATAGAATATCATAGAAAGTCCTCAAAACATACACATGTTGGATTTTTATGAGATTTTCTTAAGAAAAGCCCATAAGATAGGATAGCCCCAACCACAGATGGTCAATGTGAGACTCATTGGAATTAGGTGACTTGTTCAAGTTTATATACCTGGTAAGCATCTAGAAGAATGGTAAGCACAAAGTAAGTACAAAAATACTTATAAAAACATAGTGCTGGAAAGATCTAAAGCATAAGCAAATTCAACTTCTTACATACTGCAGGAAACTCTTCTGACAGAAGGATATACCTAACAACTGACAATTACTTAAATCTTTTTTGATTAATCTTTCATCTCAGGAGCCAGTGTTCTCATTGTATAACAGAGATAATAATTAACACATATTTCCTAGCTTTTATAAAGATGAAATAGATAATGTGTATTTGTAAATCACTTAGCAAGGACAATTTCTGGTGCAAATATTCAGTAAATGTTAATTCTTATTACTTGTATGCTATAGTTTTAATTAGTTTACTTTTGTTTAGTTTTTTTTTTCAACAGTCCACTTTTACCCTCATCAAGAGGCTCTTTAGTTCCTCTTCATTTTCTGCCATTAAAGTGATATCATCTGCATATCTGAGCTTGTTGATATTTCTTCCAGCAATCTTGATTCCAACTTGTGAGTCATCCAGCCCAACATTTCACATGATGTACTCTGCATAGAGGACGCCAGTCATAAAGAAGCTGCCTGTCAATGCAAGAGACATGAGATGTGGGTTTGATCCCTGGGTCAGGAAGATGCCCTGGAGGAGGGCATGGAAACCCACTCCAGTATTCCTGCCTGCAGAATCCCCATGGACAGAGGAGACTGGTAGGCTACAGTCCATGGGGTCACAAAGAGTAGGACATGACTGAAGGGACTGAGCATGAACACACTTTGCATATAAGTTAAATAAGCAGGGTGACAATATACAGCCTTGACATATTCCTTTACCAGTTGTGAACCAGTCCGTTGTTCCATGTCTGATTCTAACTGTTGCTTCTTGACCTGCATATAGGTACATCAGTAGACAGGTAAGGTGGTCTGATATTCCCATCACTTTAATAATTTTCCACAGTTTGTTATGATCCGCGTGTTAAAAGCTTTCGTGTAGTCAATGAAGCAGAAGTATTTCTGAAATTCCCCTTGCTTTTTCTATGATCCAGTAGATGTTGACAATTTGATCTCTGGTTCCTCTGCCTCTTCTAAAGCTTGAACATCTGAAAGTTCTCAGTTCATGTACTATTGAACACTAGCTTGAAGGATTTTGAGCATTACTTTGCTAATATGTGAAATTAATGTACAGTAATGTACAATAGTTTGAGTATCCTTTACTTTGCTTTTCTTTGGGGTTGGAATGAAAACTGACCTTTTCCAGTCCTGTGGCCACTGCTGAGTTTTCTGAATTTGCTGACATATTGAGTGCAGCACTTTAATAGCATCATCTTTTAGGATTTGAAATAGCTCAGTTGGCATTCCATCACCTCCCCTAGCTTTGTTCATAGTAATGTTTCCTAAGGCTCTCTTAACTTTACACTCTAAGATGTCTTGCTCTAGATGAGTGACTACACTATCATGGTTATCTGGGTCATTGAGACCTTTCTTGTATAGTTCTTTGTGTATTCTAGGCACCTCTTCTTAATATTTTCTGCTTCTGTTAGGTCCTTGCAATTTCTGTCCTTTGTTTTGCCTGTCCTTGCATGATGTGTTCCTTTGGTATTTCTAATTTTCTTGAAGAGATATCTAGTCTCTCCCAGTCTGTTGTTTCTATTTCTTTGCAGTTTTTGCTTAAGAAGTCTTTTTTATCTCCCCTTGCTCATCTCTGCAGCTCTGCATTCAGTTGGGTATATCTTTCCCTTTCTCCTTTGCTTTTTTTCTTCTTTTCTAAGCTTCGTAAGGCCTCCTTGACAACCACTTTGCCTTCTTGAATTTCTTTTTCTTTGGGATACTTATGGTCACCACCTCCTCTACGATGTTATGAATCTCTGTCCATAGTTCTTCAGGCACCCAGTCTACCAGATCTAAGACCTTGAATCTATTTGTCACCCCCACTGTATAACCAAAAGGGATTTGATTTAGGTCATACCTGAATGGTCTAGTGGTTTCCCTTACTTTCTCAATTTAAGCCTGAATTTTGCAGTAAGGAGTTCACAATTGGCACCACAGTCATTTCCAGGTCTATTTTCCATAGATAATCTTCGTCATTATCTGTGAAAAAAAAAGGAAAGTTATGCTCATTTATAAACTAATGCTGTCATTTTATTTTTTCAATATTAATTTGAAATTTGATAAAATTAATTCAGTTCCCTACATCTCTTTATAAGACCTAATTCATATTTACTGTGATCTCTGTACAGAGAATGGATAGAATATGCTACCAGGATTCAAAGGAAATATTCCTAAGGGCCGATGGAAAAACCAAACCACAAATCCCACTGAAAATCCTGACATCCTTCATAGCAAATGGACCAAATATTAGCTGCATTAGCCAACATTTTCACAAATTTTCGTGGAACAAGCAGAGACAAATACCAAAGCCAAGTAACTAGTTTGCCCTCTAACTTCCTTTTAGGTAGTGCCATCATAAGCATGGTTCAGTTCTCACTTTTGAGTCTCAGATGATTCTAGACCCATCGCCTTCCCTCTAAAAATGTAGAAACAAACTGTGAAGCATCTTCTCCATGGTCCTTAGGGAAGTTAATCTATTTCAGATTGGCAGATATTCGACAGTCTTTCAGAGAATTTTCTTTCTCATTTTTCTTTTCCCTGTCCTGGCAGTTCAGTGAGGAAAGTTTACAGACTAAGTGTTTGTGTCCCACCCCCTAATTCATTTGTTGAATGCTGATACCCAATGTGATAATATTAGGAAGTAGGGGTCTTTGAGAAGTGATTAGATCATGAGAGTGAACCCTCATGAATAGGATTAGTGTCCATACAAAATAGCCCTCCTATATATATATATATGTATATATGTATATTGGAGAAGGCAATGGCACCCCACTCCAGTACTCTTGCCTGGAAAATCCCATGGATGGAGGAGCCTCGTAGGCTGCAGTCCATGGGGTCGCTAAGAGTCGGACACGACTGAGCGAATTCCCTTTCACTTTTCACTTTCATGCATTGGAGAAGGAAATGGCAACCACTCCAGTGTTCTTGCCTGGAGAATCCCAGGGATGGGCGAGGCTGGTGGGCTTCTGTCTATGGGGTCGCACAGAGTCGGACACGACTGAAGCGACTTAGCAGCAGCAGCAGCATATATGTATATATATATAATGTTAAAAATAGACCCCAGAGAGCTCCCTTGCCCCTCCCACCATGTTAAGACACAGCTAGAAGCCAGCTATCTATAACCAGACTAGCCCTCATCCAACACTGACTTTGGCACCTTGATCTTGGACTTCCCAGCTTCCAGAACTGTCAGAAATAAATCTTTGTTGTGTAATCTAACAAAGGTATTTTTGTTATAATACTTCAAATGAACTGACAGGGAACATAGTGAGGTAAGCCCCATAAATCTCTGCAGAGACATTTAGAAACATCAGAATCTTTCATGATTACTTTGAAGAAATATGTTTTCACTGTGATTCCATTCTAACAATTTTCCTATGACCCAGCAGATTTCACAACCTAAGTTATAGTAACTTGCAAAACATATCCTTTCATAAACTAATGTCCAAGGTGGCGTTTTGTTGTTGTTCAGTCAGCCAGTCATGCCTGACTCTTTGCGACCCCATGGACTACAGCATGCCAGGCTTCCCTACCCCTCACCATCTCTCAAAGTTTGCCCAGGTTCATGTACATTGCATTGGTGATGCGATCCAGCCATCTCATCCTCTGATGCCCTCTTCTCCTTCTGCCCTCAATCTTTCCTACCATCAGGGACTTTTCCAATGTGTCAGTGTTTCACATCAGATGACCAAAATATGAAGTTTCAGCTTCAGCATCAGTCCTTTCAAGGAATATTCAGGGTTGATTTCCCTTAAGATTGATGTGTTTGATCTCGTTGCCATCCAAGTGACTCTCAGGAGTCTTCTTCAACACCACAGTTCAAAGGCATCAGTTCTTGAGCGCTCCACCTTCTTTATGGTCCAGCTCTCAGATGGTATTTACCCAACCATATATTAATCATAAGGGCCTCCTAGATGGCACAGTGGTAAAGAACCACCTATCAATGCAGGAGATATAACAAATGCAAGTTTGATCTCTGGATCAGGAAGATACATTGGAGCAAGAAATTTCACCCACTCCAGTATTCTTGCCAGGAGACTCCCATGGACAGAGGAACCTGGCAGGCTAGGACCTAAAGCATCCTACAGAATCATCTAAATAGTATATCTTTTATCACTAGGTGGTGGCTACATTCAAAGTGTCCAGTGGAGGACTCCAAAGAGGCCATGGGGAAAGACAGAACACTAAAAACATAAAGAAACTGAGTCACAATTAATGTAATAACAAACTGATAAATTGGACTTCATTAAAATTAAAAACTTCTGCTCTGCAAAAGACACTGCTAAGAGAATGAAAAGACAACACAGACTGGGGGAAAATATTTGCAATATAAATATCTGATAAAGGACTTATATCTAAAATATACAAAGAACTTTAAAAAGCAACAATAAGAAAGCAAACAGGCCAAGTTAAAAATGGACTAAAGATCTGAACAGATACCTTACCAAAGATGGCAAATAAATATATGAAAAAATGTTCAATATCATTTGACATTAAGGAAATTTAAATTGAAACAAAAATGAGATACTTGCACATGCATATTAGAATGGTTGAAATGCAGAAAAGATTCACTGAACTTCATGGGTAGCTCAAAAAATGGTGGCATCAGGCTCCAGAGGCTGCTATCCCAGTCACTCTTCCCATAGTAGCCCCATCTTGAGGAATCTTGGGGCTCTGTAGGGGTGGCATGAGAATCCTGGGGTGAGAAGCACCTGTGTTCTTTTCTATCTCCATCTGAACCCCTGGCAACCCACTGATATTTTTGCCATCTCTGTGGCTTGTCTTCCCTGATGTGTCCCATGTGGTGGGGATCATATGAGGTGTGACCTTTCCAGATAGCTTCTTTCAATTGGTAACATGCATTTGGAGTTTTCTGCATGTCTTCCTGTGGGTAGGTAGTTCATTTCCTTTGTCTCTAAATTGCCTGGATGCACCTCATTTCATGTATCTCCTCTCTGTTAAGTGACATCTTGGTTGTTTCCATGTTTGGGTAATTACAAATAAAGCTGCTATAAGCATAAAAAATATAACTGACAATATCAGTTGCTGACAAGGATATAAAGTGAGAGGAATTATCACTTATTGCTGTTTACAGCTACTTTGGAAGATATTTTGGCAGCTTCTTACAAAGCTAAACCTAATTCTGCCATACAATCCAATAATTATACTCTTAAGTACTCACGGAACTGAAAAAGTACGTCCACACAAAAATCTGCACATAAATGTATATAGCACTGTATTCACAACTGCCAAAAACTAGATGTGTTCTATTGTTCAGTCTGTAAATGGATAATTAAATGTTGATATATCCATGTAATGGAATGTTATTTGGTGATTAAGAGATAATATGATCTATGAAACTTTAAGGAGATATGTTCATCTTTGATGCCTGTTGCCAGGTTAAAGAAACCAGGGAGGGGGCTGTTGTATCACGTTCCAGAAAATGAAGAATTGATAAGACGGTAAAAAGATTAGTGGTTACGGAGGGAAACGGGTTAAATAAGAAAAGCACCAGGGATACTTGAAGCCATTGAAACCATCCTATATGTTACTGTAATGGTGGGTACATGACACTATGAAATTGTCAAAACCCATAGCCTTTTACAGCACAAGGAGTGAATGTATACACATTTTTAAACATAATTTAGGAAATAAAGGAATTTCAGGATGAAATGCCAAATGTGGCAAAACAGTCTAGTTATATTATAAGTTCTGATATAAACTTACAGAAGAGAACAGGGACAAAAAGTGCTGATTTAAATAACTGGAAATGAGTAGAATCTGTAAGACTAATTAAAAAAAAAAAAGGCTGACATAACTGAACTCTTGCTGATAAAGTTGCCTTCCCTGGGTTAACAATTCTAGTACTGCTGTACATATCGGTACAATTAAAATGAGTAACAATTGAAGAGAGCCAGGTTTCTCAATGTTAAAGTGGGATATTACAAACAAACAAGGAGAGAAGCCTAGAAAGATCATGTGGTAATGGGTTAGAGTTGAAGAATCCATATGCATTTAGACTAATACAGGTGGTGACATATAGAAAAACATTTATGTATGTGTATACATACATACGCTTGCTCTGTCAGCTGATCCTGTAACACCACACCTAGCAGCCAGAGGTTATTTTCTAATATCATTGTCCAGTAAAAAGAACTGGGGTCCCTTGGACAAGTGGCGGATGCTAGGACTGGGGCAAGAAATACATAACATGAGCCTGGAGCATCTTGTACAGCCAGTATGGAAGTGTTCAGAAAAAAAGTACAGTGGTAGGAATAAATAAATAAATAGAGGGAGAGACAAATCTCCCTTGTAGAAGAGTTATAAATAATTTATGTAGATACTGCAGAGAAGGCGATGGCACCCCACTCCAGTACTCTTGCCTGGAAAATCCCATGGACAGAGGAGCCTGGTAGGCTGCGGTCCATGGGGTCGCGAAGTCACGGGGACAACTGAGTGACTTCTCTTTCACTTTTCACTTTCATGCATTGGAGAAGGAAATGGCAACCTACTCCAGTGTTACTGCCTGGAGAATCCCAGGGACGGGGGAGCCTGGTGGGCTGCCGTCTATGGGGTCACACAGAGTCGGACATGACTGAAGTGACTTAGCAGCAGCAGCAGCATGTAGATACTGCACCCTCGATAGAGTTAAAGCATATCTCTTCATACTTTAAGCATTTGGGCTACACATAGAAACTTCCAAAGAGTACAATAAGTACAGAAAGAGGGAAAGGTGGCCAAGGAAGAGTAATTTTACAGTAGAGAAAGACAACAAATACCACCTGAGTCAAGTGATTAAGGGTCACCAACAATGATAAACCATGTTGGTGAAATATTTCCCTGATATGCTTCAGTGAAAATGGCACTTTATAAATACTGAAAGGTTGCTGCTGAGAGCTGTGTGCTATGCCAGGATTCGTGACCTCTGGAGAAGAGGATTTCGATCCTGGGTCAGAGAATACACTTGACCAATGGAAGTTTTTGTGTAACAAAATTTTATAAAGTATAAGAGAGACAGAGGAAGCTTCTGACATAGACACCAGAAAGGGGCAGAAAGAATGTCCCCTTGCTAGTTTTCAGCAAGATGTTTTACGTCTGTTAGCAAGCTATTAATTAGATAAGAGAGACATCTCGAGGCTGAGGGAGTTTCATCAGGCCTATCTCCCATAATATGTATTTTTGAGATAGAATGGCACAGAGTGTGTCATCCCCAGCCATAAAACAATTGACATGAATACTGGTTTGTTGAGTCATTATCAGCCCAAGGTTTGAGAAAAGAAAAAGTTAGTTTTCAGTTCAGTTCAGTCGCTCAGCCGTGTCTGATTCTTTGCAACCCCATGAATCGCAGTACGCCAGGCCTCCCTGTCCATCACCAACTCCCAGAGTTCACCCAGACTCATGTCCATTGAGTCCTTGATGCCATCCAGCCATCTCATCCACTGTCGTCCCCTTCTCCTCCTGCCCCCAATCCCTCCCAGCATCAGGGTCTTTTCCAATGAGTCAACTCTTCGCATAAGGTGCCCAAAGTACTGGAGCTTCAGTTTTAGCATCATTCCTTCCAAAGAAATCCCAGGGTTGNAGACTCACGTCCATTGAGTCTGTGATGCCATCCAGCCATCTCATCCTCGGTCGTCCCTTTCTCCTCCTGCCCCCAATCCCTCCCAGCATCAGGGTCTTTTCCAATGAGTCAACTCTTCGCATAAGGTGCCCAAAGTACTGGAGCTTCAGTTTTAGCATCATTCCTTCCAAAGAAATCCCAGGGTTGATCTCCTTCAGAATGGACTGGTTGGATCTCCTTGCAGTCCAAGGGACTCTCAAGAGTCTTCTCCAACACCACAGTTCAGCAGCATCAATTCTTCAGCGCTCAGCCTTCTTCACAGTCCAACTCTCACATCCATACATGACCACAGGAAAAACCATAGCCTTGACTAGACGGACCTTAGTCGGCAAAGTAATGTCTCTGCTTTTGAATATACTATCTAGGTTGGTCATAACTTTTCTTCCAAGGAGTAAGCGTCTTTGAATTTCATGGCTGCAGTCACCATCTGACAGAATGTGGTCCACTGAAGAAGGGAATGGCAAGCCACTTCAGTATTCTTGCCTTGAGAACCCCATCAACAGTATGAAAAGGCAAAATGATAGGATACCAAAAGTTAGTTTAGGTAGAACCATTTTGAAGAAAGGCAGACTTTAAAGCAAATACATAGTTTCATTAACATAACTTAAAAAAAACATTTCCATAAGAAAAACGTATTGGTTAGCTCAAGGCACAACGAGGTGTCAGTCAACACAGAATTAAAAGAAGCCTCTTTTAATTTTGTTTAGAGAAGGGAAAAAAACGTCTGCCATTTGCAGTTTATTTCCTCATGCCACTTGTGGACCTCTGGCCTTCCTACCTGTTAATGCTCTCAGTACCCACAACCTCCCCAACCTCCCCAACTGAACAGGGATAGTAACAAGTGAGAGATCAATCTTTAAGCCACGGTGATTTTAGAGTTGTTTTTTTCAGAGGTTTGAAAGGCAGATTGACACAGATTTCTTTGAAAATATAGAAGATACATTCCACACTAACATGATAATGCAAATATATCCATACATACAGAAACTGGTATGCAGATTTCAGGAGCCCATTTATTGATTTTCACTGGAGAAATCCTATAGCCAGTATCAACACAGAATTCTACCTACCTGAGTAGTGTTTTGAAATCCTTCCACCATTACACCCTTTATTTTGACTAACTTATTTTGGGTTTGATTGATGTAATAGTTTCCCTCTCATCATGGCCCAAATAATTTGAAATCCATGTTATCTCTTGGTTTTTAATTCCTAGGAGGCCAGATGAGTACAGAATGACAAGCAGTGGTCTTAGGTATCTATGGAGTCCAGTAATGCAGAAAATATCTCTTTTGCTTTGAGAGAAACTGACTGAGCTTTTGGTGTTGTATTGGCTCCCCAGGACCGAGGACAGCTAACAGGAGTTTAGCTGAACAGACTTTCTAGTTTCACGCATGCCAGTAAAACGTCATTTTCTATATGGTTTCTTGATCTGACCCTCTCCTATGTTTCTTAGACCTGGGCACATTTATGAAGTTGTATCTGATATTGACAAAAAGTAACCATACTTGAACATTAATGTCACCATATATAACCTTGATTCTGGCCTGATTCAGCTTCTCTAACACTCCTCTTCACTCTGCATTATAATAAGTATCTGAGTTGCCACTTCCCTTGTTCCTCTAGTTCCCCCAGGTTAATCTGTGGTATCTGGTGGTAAAAGCAGTATTGCTATCAATTGTGTAATTGAGCTTCATTTAAAAAGAAATTTGTAGGATGTAGTTTTGCAGTTTTAAATTATTTGTGGGAATAAAAGTGTTTACTTATATATCTGCTTATTTGTGAATTATGTAATTATTTACTGGCAATCTAGCAGCTTTTTTAAGTCAGCAAGCACAATGTGGCACTGCTGACATTTAAAAGTAAATCTCAATGGCTAGAAGCCCAAGTTTTCCCAGATTTCTTCTCCCTCAAGCAATGCTTGGAATCACTGAAGAAACTTATATCTATTAAGAGTCAGCCAGCCAAATTAAGACCACCCACAGCTTCCAGGTTCCATTAGCTCCCCAGAGTGGCCTTAGTTCTATTAAGCTCCTATGGCTGATAGAGATTAGATATGTTCAACCCAAGCCTTCTGGATCTAGAACAAACCTGCTGAACCTTTCCAGTCAGAAACCCATGTTGCAACTACTGTGACAGAAGGTGACTTTTTCTAACTTATAGCCTTTGTGGAGATGGGAGCTGGTAAGAAGGAGGTACAAAATTAAGAGTCACAAACCCATAAGTGTAATAACTTCTAGTGATCCAAACCTCAACTCATACACACCAACTTTTTCACAGGAGAAGAGTACAAAGCCAAATCTCAATTTAAGCTGCCCCACTGTATTCAAAATCTTCATTTCCCAAGACTTTTTCACAAGATGTTCCTCTATCCCTGTAAATGAACACACTTTTTATATTTCACTTTGTTCTTATCACCTTGATTGCACCTAAACCCTAGCATCAGTGCAGTCAAGGTAACTTGGTAAGTACTCCATTGCACACTTTCATAGTAACAAATAATGGACACAAACTAGTTTACAATAATGAGACTTTCTTTAAGCTTACCAGGAAAATTACATTTTCAGTCACTCTTTATATTTTTATTCTCAGAAAAAAATAATATATACTTATTTATGTTTATACGTATATTTAAAAACATCAATGAGCTCCTGTATACTAAAAAGGAAATCAAAATCCAAGTGGTAACAGAAGTCAAAAGGAAAGGTTTTCTTCCTAGTTTGTTCATGGTCAAGAGTGTATAATTTCTTCTGTCCTGACAAACAGAAAGTTAGCTTTATCTACAACATTACTGAATTTTGAAATTATTAAAAAATTTTGAATTATAGAATTTGAAATTATTTAATTTCAACATTATTGAAAATAAAAGATGTGAACATGGTATGAAAGTGACAATGTCTACTAATTCATAAGAATATACATAAGGTGATTGTCAGATAAATGTTAGAATTTCCTTCAATGCACACATAACATTTAGCACAGGATACAGACAGGTCAGATTGCTTTTGAATACTAAGAAACAGAACGTCTGAATTTAGTTTTATTTGCTAAGTTGTGTTCGACTATTTTGTATCCCCTGGAGTACAGCCCACCAGGCTCCTCTGTCCATGGGATTTCCCAGGCAAGAATACTGGAATGTGTTGCCATTTCCTTCTCCAGGGAATCTTCCTATCTCAGGTACTGAACCCACATCTCCTGCATTGGCAGGCAGAATCTTTACCACTGAGCCACCAGGGAAGTCCTCTGAATTTAGTTGTACCATTTTAATTCATAGTTGAAAACAGTTAATGAGGTTAATCTGATAGTGGAATACCATATTCTAAGAGACACTCTGGATTTTGGATATATTCCAAAATAATTTGAAAAACAATGTACACTTCTTCTTAGGCTTTCTACATCTATTAAATATTCAGTTTGTAATAAAATGATAATATTGACTTGTATTTGTGTACTTCCTCATTTCCCAAAGCACTGTCAAATCTATTGTTTTACCTGATTTTCCAATATCTCTATAAGATAGTAAAAGAGAATTAACACCTGGTTTTAAAATGAGGAAAAAGAAATACAGACAAGACTCAGGAGGCTTATTGAATTCAAACAAATAAAATATTAGAGTCTAGAAATTAGTTCTACAAGATTTCAGTCAAGGTCTTTCTAAACCTCATATTGTCCAAATGATTAAGTCAAAATTTGAATCTGGCATGACTGAGCGACTTCACTTCTTCACTTCACTTAGCCTGCTGAGCAATATTTGGCAAATTAGCTATCATTCCTAAGCCTCAGTTTCCTCATCTATAAAATTGGGACATTTCTCACAACTCCATTAATGCTTTTGTGAAGATTTATGTAAAAACATGTATGTAAAATTATCAGACCTTGTTTAAGTACTCAATAAACATTCACTCTTTTCCTCTTACTTTCACTATTTACACAAAGACCTAGTCACACTGTCACAGTTCCTTTGAACACAAATCTCTGCAAAACCACAATCAGTTTCTACCCAGAACTAGGAAGAAATTAAGTTAAGAAATCATATCAAGTAGGAAATTCAGTGGAGAGAGGCTGTCTGCTGGGCATTCTGACATCTCTGAATGGTCCTCCCAATTTTGTTGGATAGCTTGCTTCACCTACAAGTCTTTACAAGAGTAGCCTGCCTTGAAAGATTCACCTCCTCCCATCCACATGGTCATGGTTGTCCTTGGCATACATCATCCTAGTTGGCATGACTAAAAAGACCCTGTGGCTTAGCAGTATAGAAAGGGAACCATCCGGCTTTGGGTTATACCCCCACACAGCTATAGGACATTATTTTGACACTCTTCCAATTGGAGTTCTATGAAATTTCAAGGTACCTTAGGATCAAGGAAGTCAGAGGACAACAGACAAGCACTGAAAAGGTTGAGGGAGATGTGGGTCAGAGCCTCAATCAACAGCTAAGTATTATCTCAATAAAGGCTTTTCACCTCTCTGAGCTTCCTATTCTTTGTGTACAAAACAAAGTGGGTAGAAATGTATTTAGACCCATCTTTACAATCTTGTGAGTCTATGAGGCAAAGTGACCTTGCAATTTTTGGTCCAAGAATGTCAAAAACACAAAACCACACAGAATCCAGTAAAGGAACAAAAATAGCATGGGAAATCTAAGGCAGTAAAAGAGGAATGATCTCATTCATCAAGGTGTAAACCAGGAGCTAAAAGACTTGTCTACCAGCCAACAAGAGCATTGAAAGAAACCATAGATGAGATGGGTAAATTTGAGAGAGGAAGCAGGATGGGAAGTGTGTGAAAGAGTAGTGAAGGCAAGCAAATCCCAGGGAAATTTTGAGAGTTGCCTGAGGAGACAGAATTAGGCTAGGAAGCCTTTTCTGTGAGAAAATGTGTTTTGGCCACAAGGAGAAAAGGTGTCACCTGGTCTGTTCATTCTAGGTCCCTCCTTCCTCCCAATCATCTTCAATTTGTTGTCAAGTTATTCATCCTAATTCTATGAGGTACTCGTTGGGGTATCTTATTATGGGCTGTGTAAATAAGGTGTAATTTGACAGAGTCTTGAAAGGTGAGTAGGAGCTCACAGCAGGCGGGGCCATTGAACTTCAAATAGGAAGAAGGACAGAGGAGCATCTATTTATGGAGCATCTCTTTCCTTGCAGGTGCTGTGCTAGGTGCATTGCATGTATCTCATACAAACCAATACAACACCACCAGTGAAAAATAATTATTATCCCTATCTTACAAATGAGGAAGAGGAGGCTCACAGCATAAAAAATTGCCTGGTCACTCAACTCTCAACTCTAAAACCTATACTATGTCCATTAATGCATTTTTTCCTTTCCTTTCAACACACGCAAAATCATAAAGTTGCAAAATAATAAGGTTTATTGGAAAGCACTGTCTGCTTTTTCTGTGATCAGAGTAAGTATAGTTAAGTGGGGTGTGACAGTTGGAGATAATGGTTCAAAAGATAGGTTGAGGCCAACTAGAAGTGATCTTGAGACTTTTTAATGTAATCTTGTGGGCAATGGGAGACCATTGAAGTTTTGAAGGGATGATGACAGAAGATAGACAAATTGACATCTGATTAGTCTGGTCTCTAGGTATAGTGCCTGGCACTGCCTCATTCACCATTGTTTACATAATAAATCAGAATCATTTTTATTCTTTAAAAATATCATCATCTAGAACAGGTATAGGTATTTCCAAGTTGCCTCTACTATCTGTGATTAAAGTTCTCTAGGTTCTGTCATCTGGATATTAGGTCCAAAGACCTACAGGTGTCAAGCCCATTCTCCTAATCTGAGGAGGTAAGAAATACAGTTGCAAGCACCCAGTTCATTTTACCTATCAGACTCCAGACAAGAGGATATTCTCTTTAAATAAGTGTTCTTGGTGAGGATCCCATCAACAAGCCTCCATTCCCATCAACAAGTGACACTCAAAAGAGTTCTCATGTTCCCTCCAGACACCAGTGACACTCAAAAGAGTTCTCATGTTCCCATTGGAATCTTGAATTCATGTTTCCTTCATGTTTTATGAACCGTGTGCCTGCATGTGTACTCTGTCACTTCAGTTGTATCTGACTCTTTGCAACCCTATGGACTGTAGCCCTCCAGGTTCCTCTGTCCATGGGACTCTCCAGGCAAAACTACGGAGTGAGTTGCCATGCCCTCCTCCAGGGGATCTTGCCAGCCCAGGATCTAACTCATGTTTCTTGTGGCTCCTACATTGCAGGCAGACTCTTTACCACTAAACCATCAGGGAAGCCCTTTATGGACCATAGTACCAACTTTTTAAAATTAATTTATTTTAATTGGAGGCTAATTACTTTACAATATTGTAGTGGTTTTTGCCATACATTGACATGAATCAGCCATGGGTGTACATGTGTTCCCCATTCTGAACCCCGCTCCCAGCTCCCTCCCCATACCATCCCTCAGGGTCATCCCAGTGCACCAGCCCTGAGTACCCTGTCTCATGCATCGAACCTGGACTGGTGATCTATTTCACATATGATAATATATATGTTTCAATGCTATTCTCGAAAATCATCCCACCCTCACCTTCTGCAGAGTCCAAAAGACTGTTCTTTACAACTGTGTCTCTTTTGCTGTATCGCATATAGGGTCATTGTTACCATCTTTCTAAATTCCATTTATATGCATTGCTGCTGCTGCTGCTAAGTTGCTCCAGTTGTGTCTGACTCTGTGCGACTCCATAGACAGCAGCCCACCAGGCTTTCCTGTCCCTGGGATTCCCCAGGCAAGAACACTGGAGTGGGTTGCCATTGCCTTCTCCAGTGCATGAAAGTGAAAAGTGAAAGTGAAGTCACTCAGTTGTGTCTGACTCTAGTGATTCCATGGACTGCAGCCCACAAGGCTCCTCTGTCCATGGGATTTTCCAGGCAAGAGTACTTGAGTGGGGTGCCATTGCCTTCTCAATTAGTATACTGTATTGGTGTTTTTCTTTCTGGCTTACTTCACTCTGTATAATAGGCTCCAGTTTCATCCACTTCATTAGAACTGATTCAAATTTATTCTTTTTAATGGCTGAGTAATATCCCATTGTGTATATGTACCACAACTGTCTTATCCATTCGTCTGCTGATGGACATCTAGGTTGCTTCCATGTCCTGACTATTGTAAACAGTGCTGTGATGAACATTGGAGTGCATTGTCTCTTTCAGTTCTAGTTTCCTTAGTGTGTATGCCCAGCAGTGGGATTGCTGGGTCATAAAGCAGTTCTATTTCCAGTCTTTAAAGAAATCTCCACACTGTGCTCCATAGTGGCTGTACTAATTTGCATTCCCACCAACAGTGTAAGAGGGTTCCCTTTTCTCCACACCCTCTCCAGCATTTATTGCTTGTAGACTTTTGCATCGCAGCCATTCTGACTGGTGTGAAATGGTACCTCATTGTGGTTTTGATTTGCATTTCTCTGATAATGAGTGATGTTGAGCATCTTTTCATGTGTTTGTTAGCCATCTGTATGTCTTTAGGGAATTGTCTGTTTAGTTCCTTGGCCCATTTTTTTTTTATTGAGTCATTTATTTTTCTGAAATTGAGCTGCATGAGCTGCTTGTATATTTTTGAGATTAATTCTTTGTCAGTTGCTTCATTTGCTATTATTTTCTCCCATTCTGAAGGCTGTCTTTTCATCTTGTCTATAGTTTCCTTCATTGTACAAAAGCTTTTAAGTTTAATTAGGTCCCATTTGTTTATTTTTGCTTTTATTTCCAGTATTCTGGGAAGTGGATCATAGAGGATCCTGCTGTGATTTGTGTCAGAGCGTGCTTTGCCTCTGTTCTCCTCTAGGAGTTTTATAGTTTCTGGTCTTACATTTAGATTTTTGATCCATTTTGACTTTATTTTTGTGTATGGTGTTAGAAAGTATTCTAATTTCATTCTTTTACAAGTGGTTGACCAATTTTCCCAGCACAACTTGTTAAAGAGATTGTCTTTTTCCTATTGTATATTCTTGCTTCCTTTGTCAAAGATAAGTTGTCCATAGGTGCGTGGATTTATCTCTAGGCTTTGTATTTTGTTCCATTGATCTATATATCTGTCTTTGTGCCCGTACCATACTGTCTTGAAGACTGTAGCTTTGTAGTATAGTCTGAAGTCAGGCAGGTTGATTCCTCCAGTTCCATTCTTCTTTTCAAAGATAAGTTGTCCATAGGTGCGTGGATTTATCTCTAGGCTTTGTATTTTGTTCCATTGATCTATATATCTGTCTTTGTGCCCGTACCATACTGTCTTGAAGACTGTAGCTTTGTAGTATAGTCTGAAGTCAGGCAGGTTGATTCCTCCAGTTCCATTCTTCTTTCTCAAGATTGCTTTGGCTATTTGAGGGTTTTTTATATTTCCATATAAATTGTGAGATTATTTGTTCTAGTTCTTTGAAAAATACCATTGGTAGCTTGATAGGGATTGGATTGAATCTATAGATTGCTTTGGATAGTATACTCATTTTCACTATATTGATTCTTCTGATCCATGAACATGGTATATTTCTCCACCTATTAGTGTCCTCTTTGATTTCTTTCATCAGTGTTTTATAGTTTTCTATATGTAAGTCTTTAGTTTCTTTAGGTAGATTTATTCCTAAGTATTTTATTCTTTTCATTGCAATGGTGAATGAAATTGTTTCCTTAATTTCTCTTTCTATTTTCTCATTGTTAGTGTATAGGACTGCAAGGGATTTCTCTGTGTTAATTTTATATCCTGCAACTTTACTATATTCATTGATTAGCTCTATTAATTTTCTGGTGGAATCTTTAGGGTTTTCTTTGTAGAGGATCATGTCATCTGCAAACAGTGAGAATTTTACTTCTTCTTTTCCAGTCTGGGTTCCTTTTATTTCTTTTTCTTCTTTGATTGCTGTGGCTAAAATTTCCAGGACTATGTTGAATAATAATGGTGAGAGTGGGCACCCTTGTCTTGCTCCTGACTTTAGGGGAAATGCTTTCAATTTTTCACCATTGAGGATAATGTTTGCTGTGGGTTTATCATATTTGGCTTTTATTATGATGAGGTATGTCAAAGGCAATGGCATCCCACTCCAGTACTCTTGCCTGGAAAATCTCATGGATGGAGGAGCCAGGTAGGCTGCAGTCCACGGGGTTGCTAAGTCAGACATGACTGAGTGACTTCACTTTCACCTTTCACTTTCATGCATTGGAGAGGGAAATGGCAACCCACTTCAGTGTCTTGCCTGGAGAATCCCAAGGATGGGGGAGCCTGGTGGGCTGCCGTCTATAGGATTGCACAGAGTCGGACATGACTGAAGTGACTTCTATTCCTGCTTTATGGAGGGTTTTTATCATAAATGTATGTTGAATTGTGTCAAAGGCTTTCTCTGCATCTGTTGAGATAATAATTTGGTTTTTATCTTTCAAGTTGTTAATGTGATGTATCACACTGATTGATTTGTGAATATTGAAGAATCCTTGCATCCCTGGAATAAAACCCACTTGGTCATGATGTATGATCTTTTTATTATGTTGTTGGATTCTGTTTGCTAGAATTTTTTAAAAAGGATTTTTGCATCTATGTTCATCAGTGATGTTGGCCTGTAGTTTTCTTTTTTGTGGCATCTTTGTCTGGTTTTGGTATTAGGGTGATGGTGGCCTCATAGAATGAGTTTGGAAGGTTACCTTCCTCTGAAATTTTCTGAAAGAGTTTGAGTAGGATAGATGTTAACTCTTCTCTAAATTTTTGGTAGAATTCAACTGTGAAGCTGTCTGGTCCTTGGCTTTTGTTTGCTGGAAAATTTCTGATTACAATTTTGATTTCTGTGCTTGTGATGGGTCTGTTAAGATTTTATATTTCTTCCTGGTTCAGTTTTGGAAAGTTATACTTTTCTAAGAATTTGTCCATTTCTTCCAAGTTGTCCATTTTACTGGCATATAGTTGCTGATAGTAGTCTTTAATGATCCTTTGTATTTCTGTGTTGTCTGTTGTGATTTCTCCATTTTCATTTCTAATTTTGTTGATTTTATTCTTCTCTTTTTTTTCCTTGATGAGTCTGGCTAATGGTGTGTCTATTTTATTTATCTTCTCAAAGAACCAGCTTTTAGCTTTGTTGATTTTTGCTATGGTCTCCTTTGTTTCTTTTTCATTTATTTCTGCCCTAATTTTTATGATTTCTTTCCTTCTACTAACCCTGGGATTCTTCATTTCTTCTAGTTGCTTTAGGTGTAGAGTTAGGTTATTTATTTGATTTTTCTCTGTTTCTTGAGGTAGGCTTGTATTGCTATGAACCTTCCCCTTAGCACTGCTTTTACTGAATCCATAGATTTTTTGTTGTTGTGTTTTCATTTTCATTTGTTATTGTCCATATTTTGATTTCTTTTTAAATTTCTTCTGTGATTTGTTGGTTATTCAGAAGCATGTTGTTTAGCCTCCATATATTTGTATTTTTAATAGTTTTTTTTTTCCTGTAGTTGACATCTAATCTTACTGCATTGTGATCAGAAAAGATGCTTGGAATGATTTCAATTTTTTTGAATTTACCAAGGCTAGATTTATAGCCCAGGATGTGATCTATCCTAGAGAAGGTTCCATGTACACTTGAGAAAAAGGTGAAATTCATTGTTTTGGAGCATAGCACCCATTTTTTAAAAAGTGGTTTAACCAAGAGCAGCCTGTTATAAGTTCCATTTTTTCCATTGTGTTGTATAGAAAATCAGAAGCTTGTGTGTAAAAAATTAAAATAGCAATAATAGTAATTGTGAGACTAGTGCCACATGATAGTAGAAATATCAGCTTTCAAAATCCTTTGAGTGTAAAAGTCTTATTTGTTTTATGAGCTGACACATGGAGCTAGTCTTAAAAGTAAAAAATAAGAATGGTGTCTTGCAGTTCAGATTTCATAAGAAAAAAATTGCATCTTTAATTAAGATTTATGGGCCTCAGTAGGGCGCAGCCAGAGGAGAAAAGTGGTTCAAGAGAGTAAAAACTAATGGTTAAAAATGAGACAATATGATTACAGGCCTTTAATTCCTCCTGCTTCTTTTGCAGGGCTTCCAGTGGCCCCAGGCAAAAGCAGGAAATTATTGTCTTTAAAATAGCATTATTTTGGCATAAAATGTTTATGAATTAAGGTGAAATTTGTAAGACTATCAACCTCACTTGAAAGGCTTCTCTTACTAGAAAAAATGTTTAGCTTGGTGAAAAAAATTCCTGAAGAACTAAAACATGCGTCTAAGTTTACGTATAAGGGAAGATGCATATGAACTGACATCTTGCCTGTGCTGCTTTAGCACCTTTCAGCTTTCATAGTAAGTAGCACGTGCTAGATCTCACTCCATCTTCTTGAGAACCTTGATGATGAAGCAGTCACAACAGATATGAGGATCTCTACTTTGAAGATGAAGGTTCTTTTTCAAGAGGTTAGGTTATTTGTTAAAAGACTGGAAATTGACATAAATAAAAGTTTAATCCCAAATCCAGTGTTCACTCTACTATACCATAGAGCTGTTCCTCTAAGACAACCAGACTAAGAGTTTATCTGTGTGTTATTTTTTTAATTGTCACAAAGTTAATTAACTATTTGATTCTATATTTGTTCTTTTATCGAGAAATGATTATCTACTTTCTCTACAATGTGAAGTATTTTTGAGAAAGGACTGTGTCATTAGTTGCTTTTACTCTAGCTAAAGTTGTTGATTAAATAAGAGTTTTGTTTTAATTGTTTAAATTATTTCCTTAATTCTTCAAGGCATCTCCTCTTGATCTCATACTTTGATACTAATATAAAGCCATTCCTTTCATGATTACACAGCTTAATTATTCATCACGTGCTCATCTTCTCAAATTTAATTTCCATTCTGGTTCTAGCTCTGCTACCCACACGAACAGCTTATTATTTCCACTGAGAAGAGGTAACATATATGGATATCCGCATCTACCAACAGCTTTGACAAACTTCTTTCTACTCCAAAGACTCAGATCTGCTGTTCATTCTTCCAACAACTTCAAGTTTCCGGAAAGAGAAGAAAACCCCACAATAAATAAGAGAGTCTTCCTAAAGGGCATTCAATATATTCATTATGCATAAAAGCAGTCCTTATGGTCTCCTCACTCTTTATGAATCTTTAGAAAATGACTTCCATGACTTTAGAAAATATTGTTTTGAAGATAATTCCTAAGTCAATGTCTCTAGTGTCAAAACTGCTCCAAAATACCAGCCCTAAAGAAACATCTGCTTGAGAGACATTACCACCTGTATATCTAAGCAGCAAATCAAGCTCATTATATCTAAAATTAAATTCTGACTGTAGTCCTAAGCTCTGCTTCCTTATGTCCTCTAACAGTACTTGCTTTACTTATTCCAATTCCTTTACCTGGTATACTTACATTTCTGTCAACATCCCTTCCATTCTTGAATAACTTGAATCCCATCTCCTCAATGCAGATTCATAATCCCTCCAGCTAAAACAATCACACTCTTTTTAAAACTTGTAGAACCTATATTGTAATTTTAATAGTAATCCAAGTATCAAAAACAAGTGATCTGTATGATGTCAACAGAAATGCCTTTCTTGAAATAAATCTGCTTCAGTTTCCTAAATGAAAAAGGATTTTAAAGGGAGTTGTCTCTGAATTGAGTTTTACAAGGTGATCTAGTGAGAGACAAAAAGAAAACTTTAGAATTTTTACTGAAATTCATCTTAAAATTAGGAAATCAATTTCATCAATATTTAATATACAAATTGTCTACATTGAACAGAGCTGAAGTACCTGTGTAGGATTGATATATAGAGAGATAGTATAGCTCTCATAGGAATGTTGTGAGACAGATTATATATATAAATAAACCCATTTGTAATACAGATTGTTAATTTATTCAAGTTAATATAGCTATTAATTGTTATGATGTCACCATATTTGGTGATGCATTTTATAATATTTATATTTTATCTTGCATTAATTGAAAAATATATTTTGGTTATGTTTTTAATTTTCATAATGAGCAGACATTACTTTGCCAACAAAGGTCCATTTAGTCAAAGCTATGGTTTTTCCAGTAGTCATATATGGATGTGAGAGTTGGACCACAAAGAAAGCTGAGCACCAAAGAACTGATACTTTTGAACTGTGGTGTTGGAGAAGATTCTTGAATCAGAAAGCAGGAGGAGAAGGGGACGACAGAGGACAAGATGGTTGGATATCATCACCGACTCAATGGACATGAGTCTGAGCAAGCTCCAGGAGATGAACAGCAAAAGAGGCCTAATTGTAGATGTTGTGTCTGACTCTTTGCCACTCCATGGATTACAGCATGCCAGGCTTCCTGCCTTCACCATTCCCCAGAGCTTGCTCAAACTCATGTCCATTGAGTTGGTGATAATGTCCAACCATCTCATCCTCTGTTGTCCCCTTCTCCTCCCTCCTTCTATCTTTCCCAGCATCATGGTCTTTTCTAAGAAGTCAGTTTTTCACTTCAGGTGACCAAAGTATTGGAGCTTCAGCTTCAGCATCAGTCCTTCCAATGAATATTCAGGGGTGATTTCCTTTAATATTGACTGGTTTGATCTCCTTGCAGTCCAGGAGACTCTCAAAAGTCTTCTCCAGCACCACAGTTCAAAAGCGTCAATTCTTTGGTGTTCAACCTTCTTTGAGCTATCACATCCATACACAACTACTGGAAAAACCATAGCTTTGACTAGATGGACCTCTGTCAGCAAAGTAATGTCCCTGCTTTTTAATGTAACCTGTCTAGGTTTGTCATAGCTTTTCATCCAAGGAGCAAGCATCTTTTAATTTCATGGCTGCAGTCACTGTTCACAGTGATTTTGGAGACCAAGAAAAAAGTCTTTCATTATTTCCATTGCTTCCCATCTATATGTCATGAAGTAAGGAGACCCAGAGCTGTGATCTTAGTTTTTTGAATGTTTAATTTTAAGACAGCTTTTTTCAGTCTCCTCTTTCACCATCATCATGAGGCTTTTTTAGTTCCTCTTTGCTATCTGTCATAAGAATGGTATTATCTGCATATCCAAGGTTGTTGTTATTTCTCCTGGTAATCTTGATTCCAGCTTGTGCTTCATCCAGCCCGGCATTTTGCATATCCGTTCATTTCAGTTCTGTCACTCAGTTCTGTCCAACTATTTGCAACCTTATGGACTACAGAACGCCAGGCCTCCCTGTCCATCACCAACTCCCAGAGTTTACTCAAACTCACGTCTATCGAGTCAGTGATGCCATCCAGCCATCTCATCCTCTGTTGTCCCCTTCTCCTCCTGCCCCCAATCCCTCCCAGCATCAGAGTCTTTTCCAATGAGTCAACTCTTCACATGAGGTGGCCAAAGTACTGAGTTTCAGCTTCAGCATCATTCCCTCCAAAGAAATCCCAGGGCTGATCTCCTTCAGAATGGACTTGTTGGATCTCCTTGCAGTCCAAGGGACTCTCAAGAGTCTTCTCCAACACCACAGTTCAAAACCATCAATCATTCAGCACTCAGCTTTCTTCATAGTCCAACTCTCACATCACATAAAAGACTACTGGAAAAAAACATGGCCAGAACTGGATGGACATTTGTTGGCAAAGTAATGTCTCTGCTTTTTAATAGGCTGTCTAGGTTGGTCATAACTATTCTTCTAAGGAGTAAGCATCTTTTAATTTCATGGCTACAGTCACCAACAGCAGTGATTTTGGAGCCCAAAAAAATAAAGTCTGCCACTGTTTCCACTGTTTCTCCATCTGTTTGCCATGAAGTGATGAGAACAGATGCCATGATCTTCGTTTTCTGAATGTTGAGCTTTAAGCCAACTTTTTCACTCTCCTCTTTCACTTTCATCATGAGGCTCTTTAGTTCTTCTTCACTTTCTGCCATAAAGGTGGTGTCATCTGCATATCTGAGGTTATTGATATTTCTCCCAGTAGTCTTGATTCCAGCTTATGTTTCATCCAGTGCAGCATTTCTCATTATTTACTTTGCATAGAAGTTAAATAAGCAGGGTAATAAGGTAATAATATACAGCCTTGACGTACTCCTTTTCCTATTTGGAACCAGTCTGTTGTTCCATGTCCAGTTCTAACTGTTGCTTCCTGACCTGCATACAGATTTCTCAAAATGCAGGTCAGGTGGTCTGGTGTTCCCATCTCTTTCAGAGTTTTGCATAGTTTATTGTGATCCACACAGTCAAAGGCTTTGGCATAGTCAATAAAGCAGAAGTAGTTTTTTTTTTTTTGAACTCTCTTGCTTTTTTGATGATCAGGTGGATGTTGGCAATTTGATCTCTGGTTCCTCCGCCTTTTCTAAAACCAGCTTGAACATTTGGCAGTTCATGGTTCACATAATGTTGAAGCCTGGCTTGGAGAATTTTAAGTATTATTTACTAGTGTGTGAGATGAGTGCAATTGTGCTGTAGTTTGAGCATTCTTTGGCATTGTCTTTTGCTGGGGACCAGCCCCGGTGGATCCAGGGTGATTCGAAGGGGGGACGGCGTCGGCGAGGTAAAACGTTATTTATTTAGAAATATAAGAATAGATTAGGAAGAAATAGTGTAGTAGGAAATTTGAGATGGAGAAAAGAAGGCTGAATAACTTGGTTTACATGGAAAGCCAATAAAGTTCCAGACAAGGAGCTTGCACCATCTACGTTAGGCCACTGGCATCCGTTTGAATATCGGAGAGTGCCCCGCCCTGGGCTCTCTCTCTTATGGATCTTAGCAGCTGGGACAAGTAAGTAGACATGGCGTGCCTCCACACCCCAGATGGGAATTCAGCCAGAAATTAGAGAAAATAGGAGACACGGGGGAAGCCCAGCATCAGTGCAAGACTCTCCAAACTTTATTTTTCAAAATCAGCTTATATACCCCAAGTTGTACATAATGGGATATGCAGAGTTATGCAGGGGCAGCAGTCCTGACCCTCATTGAGACAAGGCTTTCTTTTTTGCATACCCTCCCATTACAAAAGGTCTCAGGCAGTTTACATTATCTTCTGGCCAAGAGGCCTGTTAACATTTTTATGGCTCTCTTCTGATGAGGTTTTGTTAACCAGAAGACTCATTTGTGTTAATCTTTCCAAAGTCTGAATGCCACTCTCAGAAAACACTAAATAAAAATACAGCAATTTGTAATAAAAGGAAGTACAGTGATTTATAGCAAAAGTCTAGTATTGCTAACATCAAAACTACTATATATCCTTTTCCATATCCATTTACATTGATTACATCTTCCTGGGTGCCTGATAGATAAAAAATAAGGAGGTCTGGCAGCAATCATTGAGTTAACCGTGAAATCCTGTCACCAATATAAATCTGAAAAGGCTCTGAAACTTTAAGATACTTTATGGTTTACATTATCTTCTGGCCAAGAGGCCTGTTAACATTTCTATGGCTCTCTTCTGATGAGGTTTTGTTAACCAGAAGACTCATTTGTGTTAATCTTTCCAAAGTCTGAATGCCACTCTCAGAAAACACTAAATAAAAATACAGCAATTTGTAATAAAAGGAAGTACAGTGATTTATAGCAAAAGTCTAGTATTGCTAACATCAAAACTACTATATATCCTTTTCCATATCCATTTACATTGATTACATCTTCCTGGGTGCCTGATAGATAAAAAATAAGGAGGTCTGGCAGCAATCATTGAGTTAACCGTGAAATCCTGTCACCAATATAAATCTGAAAAGGCTCTGAAACTTTAAGATACTTTAGGCTTTTGTGCCACTCACAGTTGTGAGGTTGTGAGTAATTTACAAGCTTGTAGAAGGTCAGGGGAACTTGTTAGGCAGGCTAGAGCATTATCAAAGGGGGGCTGGGCTGAAACACTCCTTTCAAATGCAGAAGGCCAAAGCCCTGAATTAATTTTTTCCAGAGAAAGTCAGAAAATAATGGGAAAACAGATTCTTATTTTGGGGGGTACATGTTCAGGAAAAACCAAGGAGAAATCTGATGACTCAAATTGCCCTGCCATCTGAGTTTGCCACGTGACCCTGTCACAGGTGGGATTCCTCGCTCTGGCTCCCGACAGTCTTTCTTTGGGATTGGAATGAAAACTGACCTTTTCCAGTCCTGTGGCCACTGCTGAGTTTTCCAAATTTGCTGGCATATTGAGTGCAGTACTTTCACAGCATCAGCTTCTAGGATTTGAAGTAGCTCAACTGGAATTCCATCACCTCCACTAGCTTTGTTCATAGTGATGTTTCCTAAGGCCCACTTGACTTCACATTCCAGGATGTCTGGCTCTAGGTGAGTGATCACGCCATCGTGATTTTCTGGGTCATGACAGAAACTTTTTTGTACAGTTCTTCTGTGTATTCTTGCCACCTCTTCTTAATATCTTCTGCTTCTGTTAGGTCCACACCATTTCGTCCTTTATCGAGCCCATCTTTGCATGAAATATTCCCTTGGTATCTCTACTTTTCTTGAAGAGATCTCTAGTCTTTCCCATTCTATTGTTTTCCTCTATTTCTTTGCACTGATCACTGAGGAAGGCTTTTTTTTAAATCTCTCCTTGCGATTCTTTGGAACTCTACATTCAAATGAGTATATCTTTCCTTTTCTCCTCTGCTTTTTGCCTCTCTGACACCCATTTTGATTTTTTGCATTTCTTTTTCTTGGTGATGGTCTTGCTCCCTGTCTCCTGTACAGTGTCATGAACCTCCATCCATAGTTCATCAGGCACTCTATCAGATCTATTGCCTTAAATCTATTTCCCACTTCCACTGTATAATTGTGAGAGATTTGATTTAGCTTATACCTGAATGATCTAGTGGTTTTCTCTACTTTTTTCAATTTAAGTCTGAATTTGGCAATAAGGAGTTCATGATCTGAGCCACAGTCCACTCCTGGCCTTATTTTTGCTGACTGTATAGAGCATCTCCATTTTTGGCTACAAAGATTATAATCAATATGATTTCAATGTGACCATCTGGTGATGCCCATGTGTAAAGTCTTCTCTTGTGCTGTTGGAAGAGGGTGTTTGCTATGATCAGTGCATTCTCTTGGCAAAACTCTATTAGTCTTTGCCCTGCTTCATTCTATATTCCAAGGCCAAATATGCCTGTTATTCCAGGTGTTTCTTGACTTCCTACTTTTGCATCGCAATCTCCTATAATGAAAAGGACAT
This sequence comes from Aepyceros melampus, assembly GCA_006408695.1. Taxonomy (NCBI): domain Eukaryota; kingdom Metazoa; phylum Chordata; class Mammalia; order Artiodactyla; family Bovidae; genus Aepyceros; species Aepyceros melampus. Next base: position 211,627 of record SJXQ01009124.1, read on the forward strand.
CTTTTTTGGGTGTTAGTTCTAGGTCTTGAGGTCTTCATAGAACTGTTCAACTTCAGCTTCTTCAGCATTACTGGTTGGGGCATAGATTTGGATTATCGTGATGTTGAATGGTTTGCCTTGGAAACGAACAGAGCTCATTCTGTTATGTTTGAGACTGCATCCAAGTACTGAATTTTGGACTCTTTTGTTGACTATGATGGCTACTCCATTTCTTCTCGGGGATTTTTGCCCACAGTAGTAGATATAATGATCATCTGAGTTAATTCACCAATTCCATTCTGTTTTAGTTCGCTGATTCCCAAAATGTTCACTCTTGCCATCTCCTGTTTGATCACTTCCCAAAATGTTCACTCTTGCCATCTCCTGTTTGATCACTTCCAATTTGCCTTGATTCGTGGACCTAACATTCCAGGTTCCTTTGCAATATTGCTCTTTACAGCATGATATACTCTGCATATAAGCTAAATAAACAGGGTAACAATATACAGCCTTGATGCACTCCTTTCCCAATTTTGAACCAGTCTGTTGTTACATGTTACAATTCTGACTATTGCATCTTGACCTGCATACAGGTTTCTCAGGAGGTAGGTAAGGTGGTCTGGTATTCCCATCTCTTTAATAATTCATTCATATATTATAAAAGAAAAATGTTTATTAATTTATAAATAAACATATATTTATATTTACTTGTGCTTTTTGTTTTCTTTTTACCAATATAGAGGCACAAGGACATAATTCAGAGACCACTGCCTTGGAGACATAATTTTTTCACCAAGGGCCTCTAGATAGCTCATTGGTGGAGAGGACCTCATTTGGCAGTGATGGTACTGCCAAATCCTTGGTATCTTGCAGAGATATAGGCTGATTGGGCAACTTAACACTCCTGGTTCCAATCTAGTCTGGTTCCATTAACATCACTGCTGCCACTTGTACAGATCTCAGCTGTAAACATCCTGGAAAAAATCTGCCAATCCAACAACATATTCAGCTGTTATCCATATTTTCTCCAAATAGCAAGGTCAGAAGCATCAGGAAAGCCTAGAAGCAGAACTTATGTCCAATAATTAACTTGCTCTTCATTTTGTCATAAATCCAGTATCTTGCCACTATCAATACTTCCTTAGCTTTGGTAAATTTTCTCTCTTGAGACTTTGTATATATTCACTTTCATCTAATATAATCAGGGCCACCTTAGACTGCCAGACATGCTTTATTTACTATAAATTCAAAAGGAAGAGGTAATATTCCTAAGTCCTTTCTGCCAAGGGTCCTGTTGTTGTTCAGTTCTTGGTCATGTCCAACTCTTTGTGACTCCATGGACTGTAGCGTGAGAAGCTTCTCTGTCCTTCACTATCTCCCAGAATTTTCTCAAACTCAGGTCCATTGAGTCAATGATGCCATCCAACCATGTCATCCTCTGTTGCCCCCTTCTCCTCTTGCCTGAAATCTTAAACATCAGGGTCTTTTCTAGTGAGTCAGCTCTTTGCATCAGATGACCAAAGTATAAAAGTTTAAACTTCAGCATCAGTCCTTGTAATGAATATTTCAGTGTTGATTTCCTTTAGAATTGACTGGTTTGATCTTCTTGCTGTTCAAGGGACTCTCCAGAGTCTTCTCCAGCACCACAGTTCAAAAGCATCAATTCTTTGGTATTCAGCCTTCTTTATGGTCCAACTTTCATATCTGTATTTTATTCCATTAAAATTATTTTATTTTTAATTGGAGGATAATAATAGTGATATTTATAATATAGTGATGATTTCTGCCATACATCAACATGAATCAGCCAGAGGCTTACACATGTCCCTTCCCTCCTAAACCTCTCTCCCATCCCACAACTCTAGATTGTCACAGAGCATCAGCTTTGGATTCTCTCATCATACAGCAAATTCCCACTGGCTATCTATTGTACATATGGTAATGTATGTGTTTCAGTACTACTCTCTCAAATTTTTCACCCTCTCCTTCCCCCACTGGGACCACAAATGTTGCATCTCCTTTGTCTGCATCTCCTTTGCTGCCTTGTAAATAGGACCATCAGTACCATCTTTCTAGATTCTATACATATTTGCTAATATATGATATTTGTCTTTCTCTTTCTGACTTACTTCACTCTCTATAATAGGCTCTAGATTCATCCACCACGTTAGAACTGACTCAAATTCATTCCTTTTAAGAGCTGAGTCATATTCCATTGTGTATATATACCACAATTTGTTTATCCATTCATTTGTTGATGGACATAATTTTCTTCCATATTCCACCAACTGTAAATAGTGCTTTGATGAACACTGGGGTACATGTGCCATTTCAGTTATGATATCCTAAGAGTATATACCCAGTAGTGGGATTGTTGGGTCATATGGAAGTTTTATTTCTAGTTTTCTTAAGGAATTTCCATACAGTTCTCTATAGTGTCTGTATCAATTTGCAATACCACCAACAGGGTAAGAGAGTTCTCTTTCCTTCACACCCTCTATGGCATTTATTATTTGTAGACTTTTGATGATGGCCATTCTGACTGGTGTGAGATGATACCTTATTGTAGTTTTGATCTGCATTTCTCTAACTGAGCATTATTGAGCATCTTTTCATGTGTTTATTGGCCATCTGTATGTCTTCTTTGGAGAAATGTCTGTTTAGGTCTTCTGCTCACTTTTTGATTGGGTTGATTATTTTTCTGGTATTGAGCTGCATGAGCTGCTTGTATATTTTAGAAATTATTCCTTTGTCAGTTGTTTCATTTCCTATTATTTTTTCCCATTCTGGGGGCTGTCTTTTCACCTTGCTTACAGTTTCCTCCATTGTGCAAAATCATTTTACTTTAATTAGCTCCAATTTGTTTATTTTTGTTTTTATTTCTATTACTCTAGGAGGTGGGTCATAGAGGATCTTGCTGTGATTTATGTCAAAGAGTGTTCTGCCTATATGTTCCTCTAAGAGTTTTATAGTGTCTGGTCTTATATTTAGGTCTTTAATCCACTTTAATTTTCTTTCTGTGTATGATATTAGAAAGTGTTCTGATTTCTTTCTTTTACACATATGTGTGTGTTAGTCACTCAGTTGTATCTGACTCTTTGCTACCCCATGGACTATAGCCCACCTGGCTCCTGTGTCCATGGAATTCTCAAGGCAAGAATACTTGTGTGGGTTGCCATTCCCTCTCCAAGGGATCCTCCCAACCCAGGAATCAAACCCAGGTCCCTCACACTGCAGTCAGATTCTTTACTGTCTGAGCCAACTGGTGTCCATTAGCAAATGTATTTAAAGAACTGCCCAGTATTCCCATTACCATTTATTGAAGAAACTGTCTTTTATCCATCGTAAATTTTACCTCTGTCAAAGATAAGGTACAATAGGTGCATGGATTTATCTCTGGGCTTTATATCTTGTTCCATTTATCTATATTTCTGTGTTTGTGCTAGCACCATATTCTCTTGATGACTGTAGGTTTGTAGTATAATCTCAAGTTAGGAAGATTGATTCCTCCAGCTTCATTTTTCATTCTCAAGATTGCTTTGGCTCTTCAGGGTCCTTTGTGTTCCCATATACATTGTGAGATTATTTGTTCTAGTTCTGTGAAAAATACCACTGGTAGTTTGATAGGGATGCTTTGAATTTATAGATTGCTTTGGATAGTATAATCATGTTCACAATATTGATACTTCCAATCTAAGAACATGGTATATCTCTCCATCTGTTTGTGTCATCTTTAATTTCTTTCATCAGTGTCATATAGTTTCTGCATACAGATCTTTTGCCTCTTTAGATAAATATATTCCTAAGTATGGGCTTCCCAGGTGGCACCAGTGGTAAAGAACCCACCTGCCAGTGCAGGAGACATAAGAGACACAGGGTCAATCACTGGGGTGGGAAGATTCCCTGCAACCCACTCCAGTATTCTTGCTTGGATAATCCCATGAATAGCTGGCTGTCACCAAGTATCAGACATGACTCAAGTTACTTAGCATGCATGCATGCATTCCTAAGTATTATATAATTTTTGTTGCAATGACGAACGGGATTTTTCCCTTAATTTCTCTTTCTGATTTTTCACTGTTAATGTATAGGAATGCAAGGAATTTCTGTGTATTAATGTTTATCCTGAGACTTTACTATATTTTTTGATTGGCACTATTAATTTTCTGGTGGTATCTTGAGGGTTTTTTATATAAACAATCATGTCATCTGCAAAGAGAGACTTTTATTTTCCTTTCCAATCTGGATTTTTTTTTCTTTTGTTCTCTGATTTCTGTGGCTAAGACTTCCAAAATTAAGTTGAATAATAATGGCAAAAGTGGGCATCTTTGTTTTGTTCCCAAATTTAGAGGAAATGCTTTCAGTTTTTCACACTGAGAATAATAATTGCTGTGGGTTTGTCATATATGACCTTTATTATGTTTATGTATGTTCTTTCTGTGCCTAGTTTCTGGAGAGTTTTAATCATAAGCAGGTGTTGAATTTTTAAAAAGCTTTCTCAGCATCTATTGAGATGGTTATATGGTTCTTATCTCTGAATTTGTTAATATGGTGTATCACATTGATTGATTTGTATATATTAAAGAATTCTTGCATCCCTGGGATAAAGCTCCCCTGATCATGATATATGATCTTTTAATGAGTTAAATTCTGTTTGCTAGAATTTTGCTGAGTATTTTTGCATCTATGTTCATCAGTGATATTCACCTGTAAATTTTTTCTCTGTGGCATCTTTGTTCACTTTTGGTAATAGGGTGATGGTGGCCTTGTTGAATGAGTTTGGGAGTTTTCATTCCTCTGCAATTTTCTGAAAGAGTTTGAGCAGGATAGGTATTAGCTCTTGTCTCAATCATTGGTAGAATTTAACTGTTGAAGCCATCGGCCCCTGTGCTTTTGATCATTAGAAAATTCTTGATTACAGTTTCAATTTCTGTGCTTGTGATTGGTCTGCTCATATTTTCCTTTTTCTAAAAGCTATGATTAGCTTTTTGAAGAATGTTTAAAATAGAAATTATTTTTTTAAAGATAGAATTTATTCAGTTTTTCTTAATATATATATCACTGAATTGTAGTTGGCATACAATGTTTCAGGTGCACAGCAAGGTAGTTCAGTTATACATATACACATATATTATTTTTGAAATTATTTTCCACTATAGGTTATTATAAGATATTGACTATAGGTCCCTGTGCTATACAGTAAATCTTTGGTGCTTGTTGCATGTCTAGTTTTTAAGTTATAAATCTAGCATTCTTTTCATAGTAAGCCAAATAAATTGATTTGAAATGTCAGAAAATTTTAGTTAGACAAAAATTCATATGTTTTTAAAAATATTTATTTTATGTTTACTATACACACACACACACACACACACAAGTTTTTCTACTATGCTGTACAAGTTTGAGAAAGAGTATCATAAAAAGGAAAAATGGTTAAATTGAACAGCATAAACTAATGAGGTGGGAATGCTGAAAATGAAATAGAAAAAGTGAAACAAACTAGATAAAAGATCATCATATAGTGCAGTTGTTTTTAAACATGGCTGCACATTAAAAACAAATCTGTGGCTTTGGAGAAAAAAGCAACACCTGGGCATTTTTCAAAAAATTCTAAGATAATTCTGAGATGCATTTGGATTTCAAAAAATGATTATAGATTTTTCTAATAAATGGTATTTTTGTTGATATAGAATTATAATATTTTTTGTTGGCCACTCATGATGCAATGGTTATTGTTGTAGTTCAGTCACCCAGTCATGTTCAACCTTTTGCAACTCCATGGACTGTAGCATGCCAGGCCTCCCTGTCCTCACCATCTCCTAAAGTTTACCCAAGTTCATGTCCATTGCATCAGTGATGCCATCCAGCCATCTCACCCTCTGGCACCCTCTTTTCCTTCTGCCCTCAATCTTTCCCAGCATCAGGGACCTTTCCAATGAGTAGGTTGTTCGCATCAGATGACCAAAATACAGGGTTTTAGCTTCAGCATCAGTTTTTCCAATGACTATTAAGGGTTGATTTCCCTTAAGATTGACTAGTTTGATCTCTTTGCTGTGCAAGCATCTCTGAGGAGTCTTCTCCAGCACCACAGTTCAAAGGCATCAATTCTTTGGTGCTCTGCCTTCTTTACAATCCAGCTCTCACAACCATATGTGACCACTGGGAAGACCATAGTCTTGGCTATATGGACCTTTGTTGGCAGAGTAATGTCTCTGCTTCTCAGCACACTATCTAGGTTCATCATAGCTTTCCCACCAAGAAGCAATTGTCTTCTGATTTCGTGGCTGCAGTCACCATCAGTAGTGATTTTAGAGCCTCTTCATGGATCACTGCCTTGTCATGGTGAATGGATGTGTATAACTCAATGAAACTATGAGCCATGCCTTGTAGGGCCACCTAAGATGGACAGGTCATAGTGAGAGTTCTGATGACATGTGATCCACTAGAGGAAGAAATAGCAAACCACCCAGTACACTTACTGTGAGAACCTCATGAACTGTAAAAAAGAGATACAATGGTGTTGAGTGAGTAATAGTTACATAATCACAATAGTAAAAGATGCTTGTCAGTTTGCACATTTAATAGCCAGACAAAAAATAAAAGATAATTATAATTGCAAGCAATAATGAAAATATGATTAACCTAACAATAAAAACTAATTACATACAGTTTGAGGTGTCAAGCAGAGTGACTGCTCAGCATGTTTTTTTGGTTGGTGCATTTAATCCATTTACATTTAAGGTAATTATCAATGTGTGGGATTCTATTACCATTTTCTCAATTGTTTTGGGTTTATTTTCTGTCTATTCCTTCTCTTGTGTTTCCTGCCTAAAGAAGTTCCTGTAGTATTTGTTGGAGACCTGGTGTGGTGGTGCTGAATTTTCTTAACTTTTCCTTGTCTGTAAAACTTTATTCTCCATTAAATCTGAATCAGAGCCTTGCTGGAGTAGAGTGTTCTTGGCTGTAAGGTGAAGGTGAAGGTGAAGTCGCTTAGTCGTGTCCGACTCTTTGCGACCCCGTGGACTGTAATGTACTAGGCTTCTCTGTCCATGGGATTCTCCAGGCAAAAATACTGGAGTGGATTGCCATTTCCTTCTCCAGGGGATCTTCCCGACCCAGGGATCGAACCTGGGTCTCCCACATTGGAGGCAGACGCTTTAACCTCTGAGCCACCAGGGAAGCCCCTGTTCTTGGCTGTAGGTTCTTTCTTATCATCACTTTCAATATATTGTGCCATTCCCTTTTGGCTTATAGAGTTTCTGTTGAGAAATCAGCTGATAAACTGATGGGCATTTCCTTGTATGTTATTTGATATTTTTCTCTTGGTGCCTTTAATATTTTATCTTTGTCTTCAATTTTTGTCAGTTTGATTACTATGTCTCAGTATGACTCCTTAGAACAAGTCTTGATGTGTTCCTCCTTGAGATTATCCTGCCTGGACTCTGTGCTTCCTGGATTTGGTTGATTATTTCCTTTCACATGTTAGGAAAGGAAAGATCTATTATCTCTTTAAATATTTTCTCAGGTCCTTTCTCTTTCTTCTTCTTCTGGGACCCCTATGTTGTGAATATTGATGTGTTTAAAATTGTCCCAGAGGTCTCTTTGTCTTCATTTTTTAAAAATATTCTCTTCTGCAGGAATGATTTCCACCACTCTGTTCTCCAGGTCATTTATCTGTTCTTCTGCCTCAGTTATTCTGCTATTGATTCCTTCTAGTGTATTATTCATCTCTGTTTGCTTGTTCTTTTGTTTAACTAAGTTATTGGTAAACATTTCTTGCTTCTTCTCCATTGTTTTCCTGAGATCCTGAATCATCTTCACTATCATAATTCTAAATTCTTTTTCTGGAAAGTTGCCTATCTCCACTTCATTTAGTTGTTTTTCTGGGGTTTTATCTTGTCCCTTCATCTGGGACATAACTTTCTGCTTGTCATTCTGATTAACTCTCTATAATGTGATTTTTGTTCTAGCCTCTGTGGGATTGTGGTTCTTGCTTCTTCTGTCTGCCTCTGCTGGAGAAGGCTGACATTTGTATATGCTTCCTGATGAAAGGGACTGGCAGTGGAAAAAACTGGGTCTTGCTCCGGTGGCAGGACCTTGCTCAGCTCAGTTCAGTCACTCAGTCATGTCCAGCTCTTTGCAATTCCATGGACTGCACCACACCAGGCTTCCCTGTCCATCACCAACTTCTGGTGCTTGGTCAAACTCATGTCCATCGAGTTGGTGATGCCATCCAACCATCTCTTCCTCAGTCGTTCCCTTTTCCTCCTGCCTTTAATCTTTCCCAGTGTCAGGGTCTTTTCCAATGAGTCAGTTCTTCGCATCAGGTGGCCAAAGTATTCAGTAAAACTTTAATCCAATTATACGCAGGTTGGTGGAGTTGTGCTGCCTCCTTGTTAGTTGTTTGGCTTGAGGCAACCCAGCCCTGAGGACTACAAGTTCTTTGGTAGGGTTAATGGCAACTGCAGAGGGCTTACATAAGGGGGTAACTTCCAAGACTGCCGCTTCCAATGCCCCCATCCCTACAGTTAGCCCCTGCTGCCCCACGCCTCCACAGGAGACCCTCCAACAATAGCAGGTAGTTCTGGTTCAGTCTCCCACTGGGTCACTGCTCCTTTCCTCTGAGTCTTGGTGTGTGCAAGATTTTGTTTGAGCCCTCCAAGACTGGAATCTTTGTTTCCCCCAGTCCTGTGGAAGTCCTATAATCAAATCCTGCTGCCTTTCATGATCAGATTCCCTGGGGATTCCCAGTTTCTTTGTCAGATCCCCAGGCTGAGAAGCCTGATGTGGGGTTCAGAACCTTCACAACAGTGGGAGAACTTCTTGAGTAGTATTATTCTCCAGTTTGTGAGTCACCCACCCAGTGGGTTTGGGATTTGATTTCATCATGATTGTGCCCCTCCTATTGTCTCGCTACAGCTTCCACTTTGTCTTTGGACATGGAGTATATCCTTTTTTGGTGGGTTCCAGTATTCTCCCATCGATGGTTGTTCCAAAGTTAATTGCAGTTTTCTTGCTCTCACAGGAGTTGATGAACATATGTCCTTCTACTCCACCATCTTGAACCAGAACTGGTCTGTTTATATTTTCTATTTCTAGATGGTTAAATTTTGAAAGATAATCCTTTCCTAAGATTTTCTCTGTTTCTTTGACATCCATTTTATTGGCATATAGTTCCATATTGTAGTCTCATGATTCTTTGTATTTCTGTAACATCTGTTGTAATTTCTCCTTTTTCATTTCCAATTTTACTGATTTGAGTCTTCTCCCTTTTTTTTCTTGATGAGTCTGGCTAATGGCTTGTAGATTTTGTTTTCCTTCTCAGAGAACCAGCTTTTAGTTTTATTACTCTTTTTTTATAATCTCCTTCCTTTCTTTTTCATTATTTTCTGCTCTGATCTTTATGATTTCTTTCCTTCTACTAACTTTAGGATATGGGGTTTCTTCTTTATCTAGTTGCTTTAGGTGTAAGTTTAGGTTGTTATTTGATACCTCTCTTCTTTGTCAAGCTAGGCTTTTATAACCATAAACTTTCGTCTTAGCATTGCTTTGCTGTTCCTCATAGGATTTGAGTTGTCATGTTTTCATTGTCATTTGTTTCTAAGCATATTTTTATTTCCTTTCTTATTTCTTCAGTGATCTGTTGGTTATTCAAAAGCATATTGTTTAGCCTTTTTGTGTTTTTGTTTTTTATAGTTTTTATTTCCCTATGGGCAGGAGGAGAAGGGGACGACAGAGGATGAGATGGCTGGATGGCATCACCGACTCGATGGATGTGAGTTTGAGTGAATTTCAGGAGATGGTGTTGGACAGGGAGGCCTGGCGTGCTGTGATTCATGGGGTTGCAAAGAGTTGGACATGACTGAGTGACTGAACTGAACTGATGCTGTGCTAAGTCATTTTAGTCAGGTCCAACTCTTTGCAACCCAATGGACTTTAACCCACCAGGCTCCTCTGTCCATGGGATTCTCAAGGCAAGAGTACTGACATAAGTTGAGGTGCCCTCCTCCAGGGAATCTTCCTGACCCAGGGATTGAACCTGCGTCTCTTACATCTCCTGCACTGGAAGGGGTTTCTTTACCTCTAGTGACATCAGGGAAGCCCTTTTTTCCTGTAAGTGATATCTAATAGAGTTGTCAGAAAAGATACTTGAAATGATTTCAATATTTTTAAATTTATCAAGCCTTGATTTGTGACCCAAGATGTGATCTATCCTGCAGAATGTTCCCTGTGCACCTGAAAAAAAAGTGAAATATATTGTTTTGGATTAAATGCCCTGTAGACATCAATTAGGTCCAACTGGTCCAATGTATCATTTAAAGTTCACGTTTCCCTATTAATTTTCTGTCTGGATGATCTGTCCATTGGTTTGAGTAGGGTATTAAAGTCTCCCACCATTATTTTTATTTATTGTCAATATCCCCTTTAATATAGTTAATATTTGCCTTATGTGTTGAGGTGCTCCTATGTTGGGTGCATATGTATTTATGATGATTATAGTTTCTCTTGCATTGATCCCTTGATCATTATGTAGTGAGTATACTTCATTGTCTCCTGTCACATTATTTTAAAGCCTATTTTAACTGATATAAGTTTTGATACTCCCATATTCTTTTCATTTCTGTTTGCATGGAGCATCTTTTCCCAGGCCCTCATTTTCAGTCTCTATGTGTCTCGAGGTCTGTGGTAGGGCTGTTGTAGACAGCATATATAGGGGTCTTGATTTGTATCCATTCAGCTAATTTGTATTTCTGTCTGGAGTATTTAACCCATTTGAATGTTGGTGTCTCAATATTATCCTAGAGGTCTCTGAGACTGTCCTCATGACTTTTTATTCTTTTTTTCTTTATTGTGTTCTGCTTCAGTTATTTCTACCATTCTATATGTCACCTCACTTATCCATTCTTCTGCCTCAGTTACTCTACTCTTTGTTCCCTCCAGTATATTTTTATTCTCAGTTATTGCATTGTTCACTGTTGACTGTTTATTCCTTTAGGTTCTTGGTAAACATTTCTTGCATCTTTTCAGTCTGTGCCCCCAGTCTATCCATGCCTCCATTTTATTTTCAAGATTTGGGATCATCTTTACTATCATTACTCTGAATTCCTTTTCAGTTGGACTGCCCATTTCCTCTTCATTTTTTGGTCTTGTGGACTTTTGCCATGTTCCTTCAACTGCTGCATGTTTCTCTGTCTTTTCATTTTGTTTTACTTGCTGTGTTTGGGGTCTCCTTTCTGCTGGCTGTAAGGTCATAGTTCCTTAATTGTGGAGTCTGCCCTCCATGGGTGAGGTAGAGCCAGTGCCTTGTGAAGTTTTCATGGCTGGTGTTCTGGTGGATGGAGCTGGGTCTTATCTTTCTGGATGGCTGTGCCATGTCCACTGGTGTGTTTTGGGGTGTCTGCGGGTTCAGCATGGCTTTGGGCAGCTTGTCTGATAATGTGAGGGGTTGTGCCCTGTTTTGCTGAAGGAATAGTATGGCACATCCAGCACTGGAGCTTTCTGGCTTTGGGTTGGGGCCTGATCTTATGTTAAGATGGAGGCCCTTGGGAGCACTCTCATCTATTAATGTTATATGGGGTTGGGAGTTCTCTGGTGATCCAAAGTCCTGGAGTGAAGCCTCCTGCCTTACAGGTTCAGGCCCAGCCCCTTACAGTAGTATCAAGACTTCACAGGGCACACAACACAGAAAACAAAACCTATAGACTAATAGTGAAATAACTCTCAACAGCCAAGAACACCCAAAGAGATTCACACACTTATATATGGAAAAGAAGAGGGGGAAAAGAGAAAAAGGGAAAGAATGATAAGAAGATGAGTCAAAAGAGAAGAGAGCAATCAAGCCAATAATCAAACCCCTAAGTGAAAATCAACACTGTTAATTAGACTCTCAAAGATACAATATTAAAAACAAAAGGTTAAAATATAAAAACATGAGAAAATACTAGACTTTGAAAAATACAAAATCAAAAACCTCAAAAGCAAAAATGAAAAACAGAATTTATTAAAAATAGGGTTTTTTTTAAGGTAAAGGTAAGTTATAAAAATAAAAATTAAAACAGTAACAAAAAATCATATCAGGAAAATATGAGAAAAACATTTTTATAAGGAAAAAAAGCAGGGTGTATATAGTGAGTGGTACTGAGAGGAATGTCTAAGTGATTTTTCCATTTTCCTGCTCCAGTCAATTTGCCTACTCAGAAAGTCTTCCAATATATCTAGGAAGGTCTCTGGATCTGTTGTGAGTAGTGTTGGGTCAGCTCAGACTCAGATCTTTCCTTGTTCTAACTTGTAACTATTTTCAAAGTCTGAGTTTCCTCTAAAGGGCACAGTCTCAGGCTAATTGCAGAAATTTAAACCCTTGCACCTGCCACCTTGGGGTGGTTTTCCCTTCTTTCTTTTGCTTAGGCAGCCCCTGGCTTTCCACCTTGTTTGGGGGCCTGCCTCTGCTTATAAGTCTCTCTCCAGTGTCTGTTCTCTGCCCAGACACAAGGGGGTGAAAGTAACTGCTTATTAAGGCTCATTTGTGCTGGGAAGAAGGAGGGGTAGAGAGACATCACTGAGGTGCTTGGGGAGTGCTCCCTGAGGCTGGTTCCTGAAAGAGGTTGCTCCAGCCTGAGGGTGGTCATGCATTTCTCCAGGGGAGTTAGTCTCAGGGTTGTGAAACCCTTGGCAGAGTTGATTCATTCAGATTCCCAGGGAGACATGGGTAGCAGCTCATGGCCACTGACAGCTTGACAGTAGTTGCAAATCTCTGGGGTCTGGACTTTAGCAGCCCCCTGTCTTCCATCTCTGGTGTTTACACCTGCTTCCCTGACTCTAGGGCTGTAGACTGCAGCCAGCTAACCTGCTTTCAGCATTCACTAGGGCAGGTCCTTTGTTCTGTGCGTGAGCGGAGTTAGAGAGCAGCATTAGAGTCTTGCTGTGGAGATTATCCTTTGCTTCTCAGGCGGTCCCAGGGTGTTCCCTGGTCTGCCTCTGCAGTGTCACATAGCCCTCTCAGAATGACTTCATAGCAGTCAACTCTGGTCCTACCCCAAGGACAGACCCCTAAGGCCTGAACCTCCACCCCTAGCTCCAACTTGCTGCAGGTTGATGTGAGCCATTTCTCAGCTGTGAAGTGACATTCAGCAAGATCTCTGTGGCGAATTTTCTCCATTTTGCCTTCAGAGCACCTGTCTCACTGCATTCCCCTCTGAGGCTCTGAAGATCCCCGCAGAGCCCCGTGTGAAGGAGTTTCCTGATCTGTGGAAATTTTTTCTCCTTCATGACTCCCTTCTCGGGGTGCAGGTCCCCATCCCAAACTACTTTGTCTCCCATTTTGTCTTTATCTTTTGCTCTACCTCATTCCAAGGAGATTGGTTTGCCTTTCTGAAAGTCTGGGGTCCTCTGTCAGTGTTCAGTAGATGTTCTGTGGGAATTGTTCCACAAGCAGATGGTTTTTTGATATATTTGTGGAGGAGAAGGTGGTCTCACCACTCTATTCCTCTGTCATCTTGAAAGTTCCCCCTCTTAGTTGCTTCTTTATAGCTTCACGGATTCAAAAATGTGGGGAAGATCCCACAGGATCAGGGGCAGGTGGTCTGGATTAACCTCACAATTCTACCACTGACCCGTATGTTGACCTTGGACAATACACAAAGTCCTGGCCTCAAATTCTTCCTTGCTAAAATGAAGAGGAAACTGAGGCACTGAAAATTCAATGAGCTAATTCTTAAAAATTTTTTGAATAGAATTTTCTTTCACATTACAGCACTTGATAAATGTTGGCATTAGGAATTATCATTTTTATTAGTTTCTGTATTCACCATGTTTTCCTCCATATTTATTTGCTTAAGGGATAAACCAAGAAATAGTTGGATAAATGAATAATGCGTTTTGTCTACTATATCTTAATTGTTTTAGAAGTGTGAATTTCTTTCTTTAAATATAATATGATTTCCTCAATATTAAGATGACTCTTAACTCCTACGTGTTCTCCACAGCACATCATCACCATGCTACAGATTTTTTTTTTTGCTTCTCAATAAATATGAAATAAACAGCAACAACAACAAAAAAGAGTATCTTGCAAGCAGTCAATGCATAATTTTTCTTGGTTGCACTCGGATTTTCATGACTGTAACCAAGAAAAATGACAACTGATGACAGGAATCTGAAAGTGATATGTTCCCTTCTCTCCTATGCAATTTTTAGATGTTTGTTTTATCTGTCTTCCCCCTGGAGTTGCCTGTGTTCTTCCAATATGTTTTTAAATCTCAGGGAACTCCAGGAATGACTTCAGAAGACATCTTGTAAACCTGTACAGACCTACCATTAGCATTTCCATCAGGAGAACCTCCTGCTGAATGGCCTTAATCTAAAAAGATGTAATAATCAGGAAATCTTTGAGCTTGAACAGAGCCCTAGAAATACTCTGGCACCAAGCTGAGAGTAACTGAGAGGATGAAGATATTGCAAAGTATAAGAATGTTAAATACAACAAAAAAAAAAATGGCAAGAGAAGATGTGATCAAGGTACTCAACATCATGATATGCTGCCTGAAAATTGTTTGTTTCTTAAAAATGTACTTATTCTATGAGATGTGAAAGCACGACTAAAGTTAAGGCATGTATATTTGGAATGCACAGAGGAGAAATATGAAGTTCATAAGTAGCCTCTGGAAAACACACCTGATGCCTAATGAATGCATTAGAATATATGCCTGTGTAGAATGCTTAATCAGTTATTATATTGTTGATAATATATGCCATTAAGTAAAAACAAACAGGCTTCCCTGGTGGCTCAGACAGTAAAGAGTCTACCCGCAAAGTAGGAGACCTGTGTTTAATTCCTGGGTCAGGAAGATCCCCTGGAGAAGGAAATGGCTACCCACTCCATTATTCTTGCCTGGAGAATTCCATGAACAAAGCAGCCTGGTGGACTACAGTCCATGGGGTTACATAGAGTCAGACATGACTAAGTGACTAACACTTTCAGTCTGAAGTAAAGATAATCAGGTATCTTAAGGCATACAGTCTTGGAGACATCAATGAGGGATTCTTGTTTGCCATCTGAACAAATCCTTACATCTGTCTAGGTACACATGCTGCTAACAGAATCACATTCTGTCTATGAATGTGGATAGGAGAGAAATGTACCAGATGTCTCTACTGCCTGGTTAGTCAAAGCCAGGAGAATGAATCAGTCATATGGATGCTCCATATGACATTTTTGTTCCCTGGAGCATTTTGGCAACTGAAACCTCAGAAGTAATCAATCATTTACTGTGTAGGTCAGAATGGATTAGTAGTGTTTTAGTAATAAACACCCCAAAAGTCACACTATCTGAGAACAAGGTTCCCTCTCTTGTTCATTCTACATGCTCATCTTGTGTGGACTGAGATCTCTGCTCCACTACATGCTCAACTTCAGACCCCAGGCTGACAGAATAGCCACTGCCTGGAACCAATAGTCACTGTGGCATTAAGAAAGTGTGCTCGGAGGAGTCTCATCAATACTTAAATGCTCTGGCTGGAAGTGACATACAACAATTCCTCTCATAACTCATTGGCCAGAATTAGAATTGCTCCAACTGTGAGAGGCTCAGTAAGTTTAATTTTCTCAGGTGCCTCAAAACAGAGAGGCAGGAATAGTGTAAACAGTGTTAAGAACTTCCTCAGCCAGCAAGATGAACAAATATCCTATTGTGAACTTGAACAAAGCACCAAGGGTGGGGGATGGGAGAGTATATAACCTCATCTTTGCCCTACATTTTTGGAGAAATAGACATCCAGAAAGACAGCAAAAGTTAACTAAGTATTGAAGATCATTTATAATCAATTCATGCATGCTCAGTTGTACAGCTATGTCCAACTCTATGCAACCCTGTGGTCTATAGCTGGCCAGGCTCCTCTGTCCATGGGATTCTCCCAACATGAATATTGGAGAGGGTTGCCATTTCCTCCTCCAGGGGATATTCCCAATGAAGGGATCAAACACATCTCCCGCATCTCCTGCATTAGCAGGCAGATTATTTACTGTTGAGCCACCCAGGAAACCATTTACATTGGAAGAACTATGAAATCCCAAGTTCCAGAACACCAAAACAGCACATAATTTCCTATTAATATGTTTCAAACTGAATATTTCAAATTATACCCTTCAAATCACTAATGATCCCACACTTCACTCTTAAATTTATTCAAATTGCTCTTTTGAAAAATCATTATGTTATTGGATTTTTTTCTATTCATTTCTAATAAGTAAAATTGCTTTCCATGCAGAGACCATTTTATATACACACATACAATCTTCAGATTCTTTTGCATTCAAACTATTTTCCATTCAAAATTCACTTTTTTTAAAGTCTACAGAGAGATGAGGTGGTGATCTGTAGACACTCTTTTCCTAGGAAGTGAAAGTGAAAGTGAAATTGAAATTGAAGTTACTCAGTCGTGTCCAACTCTTTGCGATTCCATGAACTGTAGCCTACCAGGTTTCTCCATCCATGGAATTTTCCAGGCAAGAGTACTGGAGTGGGTTGCCATTTCCTTCTCCAGGGTATCTTCCTGACCCAGGGATCAAATCCGGGTCTCCCACATTGCAGGCAGGCACTGAGCTACCAGGGAAGCCCTTTTCCTAGGAGCATTGGTTGATCTTACAACATGAAAAGAGGAGAAACATTCAGGCTAGGATTTGCCTACTCAGAAGACCACTACTGGGGACTAGGTAACCTGTATATTTGGTGATCTCATGGGACTAGAGACTATTTTAGAGACTTGAGAAAATTCATAAGTGTCAGATTTCTCCCTCAAGAGATATGTCAAATTCTTAGAGTACATGGGATGGAAAGTTAAAAGATAACAGAAGCCTCTGAAAAGCAGGGCAGAACTGTTGGTAGTATGGCAGTCCTAGGGAAAGAAAGATTAGAATTGGAGAACTACCTCTCAGCTGAAAGTTCTCTAGTGATACACTAGACTGAGCCTTCCAAAACTGCAGCCCAGGGTCAGTTGCATTCAGTCCCTGATTGGAATGAAGACGATCAGCTATCACTGAATGAGTCTAGAAGAGGAAAGGCCGAATCCTCTTAGAAGATCACACCTTCTTTCACTAACAATGTTCATATACAATATCAAGTATTTGATAAAAAATTACTAGGTATGCTAAAAAAGGAATGAGAAATTGAGAACAATGAGAAAAATATAATAATAAACTGAGTATCATCTAGATTTAGGCTTTGGAAAGAATGAAACTTTGATGTAAAATGATAAATATTTTTTAATATAGTCAAAGATATAAATAAAATGGACTACAAGTAGAAAATTTCACTAGAACTTAAAAAAAAAAAGAATAGAAATTTCAAAACTTGAACATAAGATGCTTAAAAATAAAAGCCCAAGGGATGAGTTAAAATGCCAATAGTATACAGAGTACTAGATTAGACAGATTATAGGTAGATGATATAGACATATAAATATAGATACCATCCAATCTGAAGCACAGAAAAAATGGAATACACAGAAAAGATTAAAGATACACATCAACACAAAAACATAATTAGAGACAGAAAAGGAGTCGTAAGAGAATGGGCAAAACAGTATTTGAAGGAATCACCAACTGAACTTCTACAGGCTAGTGGCAAAAAAATAAATTTCAAATATACATTTAAAATTTATAACGCATCAAAACATCAAACACCTAGTAATAAATCCAGGAAAGCATATGTAAGAGATGAATACTGAAAAGTATATTATTGAGAGAAATACAAGAAAAACTTAGTAAATTGAAGAATATACTATGACTATGGACTAGGAAGCTCAATGTTGCAGAGAATAATTCTCCCCAATTAATAGAGATTCCAAGTCTAGAGATTCAAGTCAATCCAAACATAAATCAGAACATGGGTGTGTGAGCCTAAACTGACAAGCTTGTTCTAACGTTATATCCCCATGCAAAAGGCTAAAAATATCTTGAAGAAGTATAAATCCTATTCCTGGACTTCAGCTGAAAGATGGCAAAAATTATTACAATGTTTAATACTTAAGAAATTGTACTTTTGGCAAAACAGTAGCAAAACAAACATAAAGTAGAACAGAATGGTAAATTCAGAAACTGATTCATACCTATAAAGCCATCTAATTTAGGATAAACTATAACACTATACTTCATTCCCAGATAGCTCTACTGGTAAAGAACCTGCCTGCCAGTGCAGGTAGATGTAAGGGACAAGGGTTCAATCCCTGGATTGGGAAGCTCCACTGGAGGAGGGCACAGCAATCCACTCCAGTATTCCTGCCTGGAGAATCTCATGAACAGAGGAGCCTTGCAAGATATAGTCCATAGGGTCACACTGAGTTGGAAATGACCCAAGTGACTTAGCACTTAGCATGGATATAGTACCCTGGGAAAGAGATGGACTTTTCAATAAATGGTTATTGTGAAGAAAATATCATAAATTAAAAATCAGTTCCAGATGGACAATATATCTAAATATGAGCAGAAAATCAATAATTGGTTTATAGGAAATTGTAGGGGAATATCTTTATGATGAAGTAGGCAAAGAAAAACCAAGAGAGTTCCAGAAAAACATTTACTTCTGCTTTATTGACTATGCCAAAGCCTTTGTTTGGATCACAGTAAACTGTGGAAAATTCTGAAAGATATCGGAATATCAGACCACCTGACTTGCCTCTTGAGAAATTGTATGCAGGTCTGAAAGCAACAGTTAGAACTGGACATGGAACAACAGACTGTTTTCAAATCAGGAAAGGAGTATGTCAAGGCTGTATATTGTCATCCTGCTCTTTTAACTTATATGCAGTGTACATCATGAGAAATGCTGGGCTGGATGAAGCACAAGCTGGAATCAAGATTGCTGGGAGAAATATCAATAACCTCAGATAATATGCAGATGACACCACCCTTTGGCAGAAAGTGAAGAAAAGCTAAAAAGCCTCTTGATGAAAGTGAAAGAGGAGAGTGAAAAAGGTGGCTTAAAGCTCAACATTCAGAAAACAAAGATCATGGCATCCGGTCCCATCACTTCATGGCAAATAGATGGAGAAACATTGGAAACAGTGGCAGACTACTTTTTTGGGCTCCAAAATCACTGCAGATGGTGATTGCAGCCATGAAATTAAAAGATGCTTACTCCTTGACCAACCTAGACAGCCTATTAAAAAGCAGAGACATCACTTTGCCAACAAAGGTCTGTCCAGTCCAGGCTATGGTTTTTCCAAGAGTCATGTATGGACGTGAGAGTTGGACTATAAAGAAAGCTGGGCACCGAAGAATTGATGCTTTTGAACTGCGGTGTTGGAGAAGACTCTTGAGAGTCCCTTGGACAGCAAGGAGATCCAACCAATCGATCCTAAAGAATATCAGTCCTGAATATTCATTGGGAGGACTGATGCTGAAGCTGGAACTCCAATACTTTGGTCACCTGATGTGAAGAACTGACTCATTTGAAAAGACCCTGATGCTGGGAAAGATTGAAGGCAGGAGGAGAAGGGGATGACAGAGGATGAGACGGTTGGATGGCATCACCAACTCAATGGACATGAGTTTGAGTAAACTCTGGGACTTGGTGATGGACAGAGAGGCCTGGTGTGCTACAGTCCATGGCGTCACAAAGAGTCAGACATGACTGAACAACTGAACTGAACTGAACTGAGGCAAAGACAGCTTAAGTAGTGTAGTTGCTCAGTCATGTCCAACTCTTTGAGTTCCATGGACTGTTGTCTGCCAGGCTCCTCTGTCTATGGGGATTCTCCAGGCAAGAATACTGGAATGGGTTGCCATTCCCTTCTCCAGGGGATCTTCCCAACCCAGGGATTGAACCCAGGTCTCCTGCATTGCAGGTGGAATCTTTACCATCTGAGCCACCAGGAAAGCACACACATTGCTGTATTTGAGATGAAATGGCAGAGCAGGCTTCAAGATGGTGGAAGAATAGAACGGAGAGACCACTTTCTCCACCACAAATACATCAAAAGATCCTCTCCATGTGGAACTATTCCCACAGAACAACTTCTGAATGCTGGCAGAGGACCCCAGATGTCCAGAAAAGCAAACCAATCTCCTCGAAATGAGGTAGGGCAAGGATAAAGACAAAAAGGGAGACAAATAATTTCAGGACAGGGGGACCCTTACTGGAGAAAGAGTTGTGAAGGAGGAGAATTTTCCACACAATAGGAAACCCTGTCACAGATGGGATCAGGGGGAACTTAGGAACCTCAGTGAAGAACAATGAGGCAAAAGGAAGAAAATTCACCACAGAGACCATGCGGAATGACAATATACAGCCAAGTGGCTCACCCGCTTGCATCTGCCTGCAGCCTGTGGGGGCTGGGTGTGGAGGCATGGGCTTCATGGGCCACGGCTTCATGGTTGAAAGCCGTGAAGACACTCTGAGGGGATTAATGTGACGCAGCACAGGCGGGACAGGGAAAACTCTGGGAATGCCAGAGAAACAAAAGATCATTCCCACAGGAGTCTCTAACACTGCACTCTAACTCCGCATGCTCTTGGAACAAAGGACCCCGCCTTAGCAAGTACCAAAGGGGTGCCAGCT
This sequence comes from Aepyceros melampus, assembly GCA_006408695.1. Lineage (NCBI taxonomy): Eukaryota > Metazoa > Chordata > Mammalia > Artiodactyla > Bovidae > Aepyceros > Aepyceros melampus. The sequence continues at coordinate 232,158 of SJXQ01009124.1, forward strand.
GGCTGCCGTCTCGAGCCTCAGAGGCAGAGAAGCAGGTCGCCAGAGGTGGAAGGCTAGGAGTCACTGCAATCTCGGCCCCAGATGTCACATCTACCACCAAGCTGTGAGCAGCTACCAGTCGCTATCCCAGTCTGCCTGGGATCCTGAGCAGCATAGAACTGCCGAAAGTGTCCCACCTGAAACCAGCTTCTCTGGGGAAATGCATGGCCCGCCTAAGACTGTGCCCTCAAGGCCCAGCCAGGAGCCCAAACAGCTTGCTTCTGCCAAGGGTCCCACAAACTGGGAGGTGTACGCCCACCTGAGGCTGTGGCAATCCCCCATGTGGTCCAGCCGCAGTGCAGCAGATTAAAAGTCTGCAGTTAACTTGAGACCGTACACTTTAGGAGCAACTGTGGACTTTGAGAGCACATACAAGCTGGAGAAAGAGAAGTTCTGAGTTTAAACTGACTCCACACTGCCCACAACAGGTCTGGAGATGTTCCTAGATATATGGAAGGAGCTTCTCAGTAGGCAAATTGATTGGAGCAGGAAAACAAAAGAATCAATCACATGAATATTCCTCTTACTACCATCATATACAGACTCCCCACCTTCTATAAAATTTTTTTAAATTTATTATTTTTCTAAATTATTTTTTAGTATTTTTATCATTATTTATTTTATTTTCTCCACCCTCCCTTTATTCCCTCATACTGTCCAAACATGGTTCTTTATTACTTCTTTATTTTTTGTATGTTACTTTTACTTTTCTAAAAAAACCTTATTTTTTTAAATTCCATATTTTTTTATTTTTGTGTTCAATATTTTGCTTTCTATATTTTACTTCCCTGGTGGCTCAGACGGTAAAGCGTCTGTCTACAATGCGGGAGACCTGGGTTCGATCCCTGGGTCGGGAAGATCCCCTGGAGAAGGGAATGGCAATCCACTCCAGTACTCTTGCCTGGAGAATCCCATGGACTTCTCTGCCCATGGGGTCGCAAAGAGTCGGACATGACTGAGCGACTTCACTTACTCACTTAGTTATATTTTACTTCTGTGAGTCTAATTTCTCCCTTTATTCCCTCATACTGTCCAAACATGGTTCTTTATTACTTCTTTATTTTTTGTATGTTACTTTTACTTTTCTAAAAAAACCTTATTTTTTTAAATTCCATATTTTTTTATTTTTGTGTTCAATATTTTGCTTTCTATATTTTACTTCCCTGGTGGCTCAGACGGTAAAGCGTCTGTCTACAATGCGGGAGACCTGGGTTCGATCCCTGGGTCGGGAAGATCCCCTGGAGAAGGGAATGGCAATCCACTCCAGTACTCTTGCCTGGAGAATCCCATGGACTTCTCTGCCCATGGGGTCGCAAAGAGTCGGACATGACTGAGCGACTTCACTTACTCACTTAGTTATATTTTACTTCTGTGAGTCTAATTTTTATTCAAGGTTTTTAGTTTTTGCTTTTTTATTTTTATAATTAATTTTGTATCTTTGAGGATCTAAATTTTAGGATCCATTTTCAGTTAGGGATTTGATTATTGGCTTGATTGCTCTCTTCTCTTTTGACTCACTTTTCTCCTTTTCACCTCTTTTTCCTTCTTCTGTTCTCTATATAACTCTGTGAATCTCTTGGTTGTTCCTGGCAGTGGACAGTGGTTTCACCATTAATCTAGGGGTTTTGTCTTCTGTTCTATGTGGCCTGATAAATCTTGATGCTACTGTGAGATGTCAGAACTGAACTAAAGAGGCAAAAGACTCAACATCAGGACAGTGAACCATCAGAGAACTCCCAACCCCATGCAACAGTAATAGACAAGAGTCTACAAAAAAGCCTCCATACCTACATTGAGACTGAGCTCCACTTAAGTGCCAGGAAGCTTCAGTGCAAAACACCTCATGCCAATCAGGAACACAATTCTGCCCATTAACAGATAGGCTTCCCAAAGCCATAGCTAACCCAGAGACACACCAAAACCCATTATGGACACTGCACTGCCCTCCAGAGAGAAAAGATCCAGCTCCATCCACCAGAACACAGGCACAAGTCACCATAACCAGGAAACCTTCACAAGGCACTGGTCTAACCCCATCAATAGGGAACAGACTCCACAATTAAGAGGAAATATGACCCTCCAGCTGGCAGAAAGGAGATCCCAAACATAGTGAACTAAACAAAAAGAAAAGACAGAGAAATATCCAGCAGGTGAAGGAACATGGCAAAGACTCACCAGACCTAACAAAAGAGGAGGAGATAGGGAGTAAACCTGAAAAAGAATTTAGAATGGTGATAGTAATGAGGATCCAAAGTCTTAAAAACAAAATGGAGGCAAAGATAAATAGACTGGAGGAATGGATTAAGAAGATGCAAGAAATGTTAGCAAGGACCTAGAAGAATTAAAGAATAAATAATCAACAATGATCCATGCAATACCTGAGGTTAAAAATAATCTAGAGTGAACCAAAAGTAGAGTAATAAAGGCAGAAGAATGGATAAGTGAGCTGGAATATAGAATGGTGGAAATAACTGAAGCAGAGCAGAATAAACAAAAAGTAATAAAAAGAAATCAGGACAGCCTCAGAAACCTCTGGGACAATGTTAAACACCCCAACATTCAGATCATATGCGTCCCAGAAGAAGACAGGAAGAAAGGGCATGAGGAAATATTTTAGATCATAGATGAAAAGTTTCCTAAAATGGGAAAGGAAATAGCCACTCAAGTCCAGGAAGCCCAGAGAGTCCCATACAAAATAAACCCAAGGAGAAACATGCCAAGACACATATTAATCAAACTAACAAAAATTAAACACAAAGAACAAATATTAAAAACAACATGGGAAGATCAGCAAATAACATACAAGGGGATCCCTGTAAGGCTAAAAGCTAAACTCTGCACAACAGAAGGGAATGGCTGGATATACTTAAAGTGATGAAAGAGAAAAACATACAACCAAGATTACTTTACCCAGGAAGAATCTCATTTTGGTTTTAATTTGCATTATCCTAATACCTAATGGACATGATCACTTTTTCATATGTTAATTTGTCATTTGGATTTCAAAAAGTTCTTCTAATCTTTTGCTCATTTTCCTATTGGCTTTCTTATTAATGCAAAGGAGTTCTTTATGTTGGGCATGAGTCTTTTTTGGATTTATGTATTACAAATATTGCCTCACTCATTGTAGCTTTCCTTTGAACTTTTATTGGCTTCTTTTGTAAACAGAGTTTCTTAAAATTAATAAAACACAATTTATCAGCACATTGTTTTCATGGAATGGTATTTTATTTTTATTTATTTAAAAATTATTTAATTATTTTAATTGAAGGATAATTACTTTACAATATTGTGATGATTTTTGCCATACATCAACATGAATTGGCCATAGGCATACATGTGTTCCCTCACTCCTAAACTCCCTTCCCACTCCCTCCCCACCCCATCCCTTCAGATTGTCACAGAGCACCAGCTTTCTGTTCCCTGCATCATACATCAAACTCCCACTGGCTATCTATTTTATATATGGTAATATATATGTTTCAAAGTTATTATCATAAATCATCCCATCCTCTCCTTCTCCCACTGTGTCCAAAAGTCTGTTCTTTATGTCTGTATCTCTTTTTCTGCCCTGCACATAAGATTGTTAGTACCATCTTTCCAGATTCCATATATATTCATTATTATACAGTATTTGTCTTTCTCTTTCTCACTTACTTCAATCTGTATAATAGGCTCTAGGGTCATCCACCTTATTAGAACTGACTCAAATGCATTCCTTTTTATACCTGAGTAATATTCCGTTGTATATATGTTCCACAATTTCCTTATCCATTCATCTGCTGATGGGCATCTAGGTTGCTTCCATGTCCCAGTTGTTGCAAAAAAATGCTGTAATGAACATTGAAGTACAGTGTCTTTTTCAATTCTCATTTCCTCAGTGTATATACCCAGTAGTGGAATAGCTAGATCATGTTTTATTCCTAGTTTTTTTTTAATATAAATTTATTTATTTTAATTGGAGGTTAATTACTTTACAATATTGTGTTGGTTTTGCCATACATCAACATGAATCTGCCACAGCTATACACGTGTTCCCCATCCTGAACCCCCCTCCCTCCTCCCTCCCCATACCATCCCTCTGG
>SJXQ01009124.1:238401-268768 GCA_006408695.1 Aepyceros melampus
TCCCAGGGTTGATCTCCTTCAGAATGGACTGGTTGGATCTCCTTGCAGTCCCAGGGACTCTCAAGAGTCTTCTCCAACACCACACTTCAAAAGCATCAATTCTTCAGTGCTCAGCCTTCTTCACAGTCCAACTCTCACATCCATACATGACCACAGGAAAAACCATAGCCTTGACTAGACGGACCTTAGTGGGCAAAGTAATGTCTCTGCTTTTGAATATACTATCTAGGTTGGTCATAACTTTTCTTCCAAGGAGTAAGCGTCTTTTAATTTCATGGCTGCAGTCACCATCAGCAGTGATTTTGGAGCCCAAAAAAATAAAGTCTGACACTGTTTCTACTGGTTCCCCATCTATTTCCCATGAAGTGATGGGACCAGATGCCATGATCTTCGTTTTCTGAATGTTGAGCTTTAAGCCAACTTTTTCCCTCTCCTCTTTCACTTTCAACAAGAGGCTTTTTAGCTCCTCTTCACTTTCTGCCATAAAGGTGGTGTCATCTGCATATCTGAGGTTATTGATATTTCTCCCGGCAATCTTGATTCCAGCTTGTGTTTCTTCCAGTCCAGCGTTTCTCATGATGTACTCTGCATATAAGTTAAATAAGCAGGGTGACTATATCAACCTTGACGTACTCCTTTTCCTATTTGGAACCAGTCTGTTGTTCCATATCCAGTTCTAATTGTTGATGGAGTGGTGTCCAAATGTATCCCCAAGAAAAAGAAATGCAAGAAGGCAGAGTGGTTGTCTGAGGAGGACTTACAAATAGCTGAGCAAAGAAGAGAAGCAAAATGCAAAGGAGAATGGGAAAGTTATATCCCATTGAATGCAGAATTCCAGAATATAGCAAGGGGAAATAAGAAAGCCTTAAATGAACAATGGAAAGAAATAGAGAAAAACAATAGAATGGGAAAGACTAGAGATTTCGTCAAGAAAATTGGAGACATCAAAGAAACATTTCATGCAATAATGGGCACAATAAAGGATAGAAATGGTATGGACCTAACAGAAGAAGAAGATATTAAGAAGAGGTGGCAAGAATACACAGAGAAATTATACAAAGAAGTTAATAAAGAATACACAGAAAAATTGTACAAAGAAGTTATTAATGACCCTGATAACCATGATGGTGTGGTCACTCACCTAGAGAGACATGCTGGAGTGTGAATTCAAGTGGGCCTTAGGAAGCCTTACTACAAACAAAGCTAGTGGAGGTGATGGATTTCCAGCTGAGCTACTTCAAATCCTCAAAGTTGTTGCTGTTAAAGTGCTGCCCTCGTGCCAGCAAATTTGGAGAACTCACCAATGTCCACAGCCCTGAAAAAGGTCACTTTTCACCCAATCCCAAAGAAAGACAATACCACAGAATATTCAAGTCACTTTACAGTTTCACTCATTCCACATGCTAGCAAGACTATGTTCAAAATCCTTCAAACAGTATGTGAATCCTACAGCAGTATGTGAATTTAGAATCTAAATGTGGATTTAGAAAAGGCAGAGGCCAGAGATCAAATTGCCAACATCTGTTCGATCATTGAGAAAGCAAGGGAATTCCAGAAAAATATCTACTTCTGCCTCATTGACTATGCTAAAGCCTTTGACTGTGTGGATCACAACAGACTGTGAAAAATTCTTAAAGAGATGGAATACCCAGCCACCTGACCTGCCTCTTGAGAAACCTGTATGCAGGACTAGAAGGGACAGTTAGTACTGGCTGTGGAACAACAGACTGGTTCCAAATTGGGAAAGGAGAGCGTCAAGGCTGTATACTGTCACCCTGCTTATTTAACTTATATGCAGAGTTCATCATGTGGATTGCCAGGCTTGATGAATCACAATTTGGAATCAATAATTCTAGGAGAAATATTAAGAACCTCAGATATTCAGAAGATACCACTTTAATGGCAGAAAGTTAAAAGGAACTAAAGAGCCTCTAGATGAAGGTGAAAGAGGAGAGTGAAAAACCTAGCTTAAAACTCAGCATTCAAAACGTAAGATCATGGCATCTGGTCCCATCACTTCATGGCATGTAAATAGGGAAAAATTGGAAATAGTGACATATTTTATATTCTTGGCCTTCAAAATCACTGCAGACAGTGACTGCAGCCATGAAATTAAAATAAGTTAGCTTCTTGGAAGAAGAGCTATGACAAATCTAAACAGCAATTTAAAAGCAGAGCATATTAAAAAGTGATTAAAAATCACATTATCAACATGTTCTGTATAGTCAAAGCTATGGCTTTTCCAGTAGTCATGTATGGACGTGAGTGTTGGATCATAAGGAGGCTTAGCATGGAAGAATTGATGCTTTTAAACTGTGATGCTGGAGAAGACTTGAGAGTCTCTTGGACAGCAAGGAGATCAAACCAGTTAATCCTAAAGGCTATCAACCCTGAATATTCATTGGAAGCAGTGATGCTGAAGGTGAAGCTGTAATACTTTGGCCACCTGATGCAAAAAGGCAATTCACTGGGAAAGACTCTCATGCTGGGAAAGACTGAGGGCAAGAGGAGAAGAGAGAGACAGAGAATGAGATGTTTGGATGGCATCAGTGATTCAATGGACATGAGTCTGAGAAAATTCAGGGAGTTCATGTAGGACAGGAAACTATGGAGTACTGCAGTTCATGGGGTCACAGAAAGTCGGGCAGGACTTGGTGACTGAAAAGTGCATTAATATATTTACAACCAAAATACTAATTCCATAGATGAAGACTTCCTAATGTTTCATGTCCAATTACTTCTACTAAACACCTTTCTTGAACTGCGCACATGTGCGTGCTCACTCAGTCATAGTCAACTCTTTGCAACCCCATGGACTGTAGCCTGCCTGGTTCCTAAGTCCATGGGGTTTTCCAGGCTAGAATACAGAAGTGGGTTGCCATTTCCTCCTCGAGGGGATCTTTCCCACTCAGGGATTGAACCCATGTCTTCTGTGTCTCCTGCATTGGCAGGCAGATTCTTTTCCATTGAACCACATGAGATGCCTCTTAAATCGTAGATAAATATACTGAAAATTTAAAATCAGGAGATCATCATGATTTACATGGATTTAGTAAAATGCATTCTTGTTAGTGTTAAAATCCTACAGGAAGGAATATATTCTGTCTGAGTAATTCCTTGAATTCAGTTCAAATAAAAATTTGAGTTTCTCACAAAATGTTTTCTGATCATCTGGTAATGTGAAGATATATGGTTATTTCTCTTCTGGTTGTTTGGAGTTATATTTGAATGCTATTTTCATGGAAGATGCTATTTTCCCTTACTTTCCTAAATAAGATGAAAAGAACAGACGTGGCTTTCCCCAGAGGTGTTTTTACTCATGAATTTCAATTCAGAATCTTGGGTAGTCCCAGAGCAGAAGGTACTGTGACACTTGTCCAGCTTTGATTCTATGAAGCTAACTTCCCAAAATTATTGTGTTTTCTTGTTTGTAAAGCCATTAATCTCTTAAGGGGAGCAAACTTCCTCAGCAATAAGGAAGAAAATATACATATCACATTAAATTTCATTTCTTCAGTAACACTTTAAATATTGTTTACAAATATTCATTTTCTTTTTTGGCTCATATTTCATAGTCTAATGCCAATTTAGGATAAAAATGAGAAATCATAATTGTACTCTCTGGCATACTAAATAACTGTTTGAATATACTTAGGAGAATGGTGCAAAAATAAAATTATAATTTTTGCAATTATGACAGTACATTTTTTAAGTGATAATAATCTATCCTGTTCCTTAACAAATTTAAAATCCTTTCAAAAGGGTTAACTACTGCATATTTAAATCACTACACTTGCTGTAACATTAAGGAACTCTTGCAGAAATGTATGTCTTATGTATGCTTACATAATTACAAGATTCAGGAACTAAGGTACATATAGTAATCTGAATCAAATAGAATTTTAAAATTTCTTACATGAAAAGGATAATGCAAAAGTGATGGCCAAGTCTAATATTTTCTTTCTACACACAATATCATACAAAATAGAGCAAAAACAATGCTGTTACATGAATTATCCCAAACTATACTGGAATGTCTTTTCGAGGATTTTTTATATAGGAATATCCTCCTGAGATACAGGCAAATTCTTACTCTAGAGCAAAGGGAAAACTTGTCTACTGTCCATTATAAAAGCTTTGGTGGGAGCTTCCTGGTGATCCAGTGGTGGGGACTCTGCACTTTCATTGTCAGAGATGGAGGTGAAAAATTAAAAGACAAGCTTTGAGATCTCTAAGGTCAGGTTTCCTCTCCTGCAGTAGTAAGTGCAGAGGTCCCTGGCTCTCTTTGAATTACCCTTGAGCTAGGATTTGGGAAAATAATGAATTAGAATGTTATTATTCTGTCTACTGATATTATCGCAAATAATAAAGTCCTTTCTCTTTGATCCTGGATGGCCTTCTACTAGAGCCCATGAAATGTGGCAGGCTAACTTGTTAGCATGCAGATAGAGTGGTATTTCATACTCATCACAGTTTTTAACAACTCATATTAATAATTTTGTGTGTGTGTCTATATGTGTGGGTGTCAGTCACTCAGTTGTATCTTGCTTTTTCAGACTTTGTGGACTGTAGCCTGCCAGGCTCCACTGTCCATGGGATTTCCCACTGGAGGGGGTTGCCATTTCCTCCTCCAGAGGATCTTCTCAACCCAGGGATGGAACTTGCGTCTCCTATCAGTAGATGGATTCTTTACCACTGAGTCACTTTGAGGCCCCATATGCACACACACACACACACACACATATATATACATACATATGAAATGCAGTACAACCATAGGTTATGCTAACATCCTGGGGAAGGAAGGACAGAAAAGGGAATGGGATCAAGGGAAATTATAGGTGAGGCTCTCCAGTAGTATCTGTAATGCTTTATCTCTTTTAAAATGATCTGAAAAAAATGGCTGGGGCATAGGCTTGGATCCCTGTGATATTGAATGGTTTGCCTTGGAAATGAACAGAGATCATTCTGTCGTTTTTGAGATTTCATCCAAGTACTGCATTTCGGACTCTTTCATTGACCATGATGGCTACTCCATTTCTTCTAAAGGATTCCTGCCAGCAGTAGCAGATATAATGGTCATCTGAGTTAAATTCCCCCTTTCCAGTCCATTTTAGTTCACTGATTCCTAGAATGTCGATGTTCACTCTTGCCATCTCCTGTTTGACCACTTCCAATTTGCCTTGATTCATGGACCTGACATTCCAGGTTTCTATGCAATATTGCTCTTTATAGCATCGGACCTTGCTTCTATCACCAGTCACATCCACAACTGGGTATTGTTTTTGCTTTGGCTCCATCCCTTCATTCTTTCTGGAGTTGTTTCTCCACTGATCTCCACTAGCATATTGGGCACCTACCAACCTGGGGAATTCCTCTTTCAGTATCCTATCATTTTGCATCAGCGATTCAATGGACTTGAGTTTGAGTGAACTCTGGGTGTTGTCTCGCTAGGGAGGCCTAGCGAGCTTCGATTCATGGGGTCACAAAGAGTCGGACACAACTGAGCGACTGAACTGAACTGAACTGAATAAAATGGTATATTCTTAACTACCCATTGGGTAAGTGCTTCTTGGTTGTATTCTCTATCTTTTTGCATATATTTTAAATATATTTTCATAATGAAAACTAGGAAATGTGATGGAATCTCATATAACTATTGAATTCCATGATTGAGCAGAAGGATCTAGTTACCTAGTAATGCAGTTACTTGCTATTTTGTTCTCTTTCCTAAGATAGCCCTTCCAAGGGCCCATCAAACTTACAATTAAACAACTAGAATTACAAAAGCTTTTTATTTTTCTGGGAAAATGCACTTTATCTTTAGGAAATAGTCATCACTGTTGGAAAGACCCTCTTTAATTGTACCCCAAATCTTGCATTTTCTAATAGGGGGCATCTGGAGTGTTACACACACATGCACAGAGACACATACACACATGTAGAGTCTGGAATCAGATCTCAGTGCAGACTTAGAACTTGCCGCTTTGATCATTGTGTCACAGTGCCAAAGGGCCAGAGGTCCTTTGCCTTTAACTCCTTCACATAGAGGGCTTCCCTGAAGGCTCAGTGGTCAAGAATCCGCCCGTCAATGCCAGAGAGGCGGGTTCAGTCCCTGGCTCAGGAAGATCCTCTGCAGAAGGAAAAGGGAATCCACTCCAGTATTCTTGTCTGGGAAATCTCTCGTACAGAGGAGCCTGGTGGGCTACAGTCCATGGGACCGCAGAGAGTCAGACGTGACGGAGCACGCGCCCTTCACTTACAATACTGGAATGACAGCATCTGTCCTTTTGTAACTCCTGCAGTTGTTTTGAAGATTGAGTTAATTTATGTGAAGATTCTTTGTGAGTGTTGTGAAATATAGTGCTTTTAAAGATGGTAGTCATGCTCTCTTGCTTTTATCATCTTCTCAATTTTGTTTTATTCCAGGCAAACAAATTCAGTTTCACTAACCATTCAGTGTAAAGGCTGCTTCAGTAACCTTCCACCGTCTTGATCTTTCTCCCCTGAATGTGCTGAGAACAGGACTGCCTCCTCCCTAAAACTCCTTAAAATACAAACTCAAAATAATCCAAGGACAAAAAAGGCAATATAGTATGAATAACTACATTTAAATCTAAGATAATTATAAGAGGACAAATGCATTTTCCAACTACTTTTCTAATTACAAAGAAAACAATGTTGTTTTAAAACATATCAAAGTGGTTTTAGTCTTGAGGTAAAGCCAAACATTTAAGAAATGTATATTTAGATAAAGATAAGATGTAAAGCATGAATATAAATGTAAGTCAGCAAAAGTAGAGTACAGCTGAGATTCATGGCTGTGGAATCAAATCTGGTTCAAATTCTGACTTAAGCTTTAACCAGTCTATATCTTGCTTTTCTTCTATATGAGGAAATGTTATGAATATTATCATATTCATACTGTGATAATTGCAATATTGCAACATTTCAAATTATTAAGCCCAATGATTTCCATGTAAGCAGTCAAGAAATAACAATATTATTATAAACTAATTCACACATGATGCATTCATATAGACATATTTCAACATTGCACATGTGGGTATTCTTACATCAATGGATTAATTAATTCTTTATCTTGACATTGAAAAATTATGGAGAATTTTACAATTTATTCACAATTTCTGAGAATTAGGTTTTCAACACTTTCTCATTTTCCTTCCATTTTATTTTGAACAGTTGTAAAACTGTGCTTCAAAATTTCTAGTGTTTAGAAGATTTAGTTTCTTCTTTCTATAGAAATTCTTTTCCTTCTTAATACCAAATAATCAGTTATCTGATGAACCCTCAGCCTCTAGGCTATAATTTAGCAGGCAATTTAATACTGAATTAGTTTTTTTTAAATGTGAACAAAAATTTTAAGTTTCAGTTTTGATAACATTTTCATGATGTTTTAGAGATATTGAAGTCTGAGATATATACCTTTCTCTACATAATTTCCAGAAAGCCCCTTTCCATTTGTATTCTGAAATATATTCTATGCACTACACAGGTTTCAAATATAATAACTCCATCAATGTCAATCAGTTTATAGTTCAGCACATTAATGAACACTGCATTTCTATACCATATCTTAGGTTAAAAGTAATCTAGGTTTAAAAATTCTTAAATTCATCTCTTTAAAACATTTTTTATCTTTTTATCCATTTTCCCCTTCTTCCCTTTGAGATCAGGTTATTTTGAGTTCTTTTTGGAAAGCAGGCACAGGAGACCTATGCAATGATAAAAGTTCCTGATCTATAAAAATCTAATTGTCTGATAGGGTTAGAAGGAAAACCACTGGAACATTATTCTCTATAATAAAACCTGGCAAGACGTTGATGCACATCAGTAAGTTTTCAAGGTAATTAGGCCTGGATCCTGATCTTGGGTAAGCTACATCTTTTTTTCAAGGACTTTGATTTCCCCTGTGTGAAATAAAGATGTTGGACTGTATTGGTGCTTCCCAAATATGAGTTGCTCATGTAATGCCCTTATAATTTTTGGACATCCACAAATATTTTATCTTATTTAATTTAAATAATTCACTTGAATCACATATATGCCTGTAATATTCTATTATACCGTAAGTGGAAGCTGTAATATTCTGTCATCAATGAAAGCCTGTACTACATTTTATTAATTGAAGGTAATCATAAAATTGTAATAATTAAAATAGAGCTGAGTAGTCTTACACAGGCAAGACTCATTCTGTTGTTTGATTTCTCTTTGGGGAAAAGGAAGATTAGCTCCTGTTAGAGCAATGTCAAAGACAACTTGACTCAAATTATCTCTTTCCCAAACATAATCCAAATACTCAAAAGGGAGTTAAAAGGGGAATAAACCTCTTTTGTGTTTATTTAATGCAGCATCTATCAGCTGTAAGCATCTCACCAGGCTCAATGATGTCTCATCTGTTCTCTCTTTAATGGCCAATGCTCCTATGATTTTTAATTGCAGAGAAAATTTAGGTGTACTAATTACAATGATGTTAGTACTGATAATTATTTAGCTAAATGTATTGAGCTCTTCTTGCATGTCAGGTAATGATCAAAGGACCTCATATGTTTTTCTCACTTACTCCTTATGACAACTCTCTGAGCTGAGTGGTATTACAATCTGTATGATGACAAAAAGGAAGACAAACTAGGATCGCATCCATCACCAGTGAGTGGGCGGGAGGTTTAATGAAAATGAAATTGAAGACAGTACAGTCTGAAAAATATAATGTGCTGAGAAAAGCTACACATGAATCTAGAATTAAAGAAATTTCTGATCATATTTCTCAAATGCCTTAGAATTATTATTATTTTTTTTTCGGAGGCACAAACATCACAATATCACCAGTGCATAACATAATGCATGACACCATTGGAAAGCAGATAGGTAGAAAGGAAGGAAAGAATTAAGAAAGTGAAAGCCGCAACAACAAGAAAACAGAACCAAGGGCTAAGTACATCTGAAAAACTTTAGAGGAATATCAAGACCTTTAGGGCCTGGAATTAGTCCTGGTAACATCTGGACTATGCTAAATACACTAAGGCCTTGGACAATCAGCTTCCCAAGACTTTTAAAATCTTCCCCCGCAAGTGTTGGGTCTGCCAAGCCAACGGGAGTTCTCTATATCAGTGATACAGGGGGAGAATTCTGGATAGTTCTGGAGAGGTACGCACAAACCTGTAGTCTACAAGAATATTTTATTTTAGATTACATGTCTACTACATGTCCTTATACTGAGCCAAATAATACTTGAATTTATACATTGTAGGCGAATTGGTAACACGAGCACGAGATGAAATTTGAATAATTTGCCTGGAATAAGAATGCTGTAACAACAATGGGAATAGGGTTTCTGGATCTTAGCCAAACCATAAAACAAACTGATGGAAATTTATTTTTCATTATGTTTTGGATTCATTTATATTGACGTGACTATAGATATAGATCTCTGTGAATAGACGAACCACAATTTAGTGAGAAGCTATTTGGTAGGGAAAAAATAAAAATTAAAATACAGATGAGCTCTGGAATCCCCGATTGCTTTCTATCTGAAGATTTTAGAACTCTTTTTTTTAAAATTAATTTTTATTTTTTTAGTTTGTTTTGCTTTACAACACTGTATTCGTTTTGTTACACATCGACATGAATCAGCCCCGAGTGTACATAGAACTCTTTTTTAGTTTTGAAACTAAAATATAAGATGGAATTGTTTGTAAAATTTTGTATGTTGAGTGAAAAAGGGAAACTATGAGGTTTCTTTCATTTCTAAACTATCAATCATTACATCCAGGAATAAAATGCACTTCTGTAATTTAATTAACTTGGATTTCTTGCCAAGCTATGCTAATTATTATTGCTTTAAAACCAGCGAGACAATTTTTCTAGATATCACTTATCTGTCATTGAATATCTGGAATTTAGACAAAAACCCAGAGATAAGAAACAAAGTTTCTCATGAACTAGAAAGGAAGTAGGAAATGAAATCACTAAAAGCCCTACATATTATTCACAAAACACTCTAAAATTTCTCCTTATTTCAGTCTATTTTTTTCCTTATTTTAGACATGCATCTGATAGACTGTTGAATTGGTTTCTTAAGCCACAACAAAAACAGAAAATTAGAAGAAGGTAATTTTGTAAGAAGCTGGCAAATTGACAGTTCTAAGACTTGGCAGCTGAAAAATTAGAAGAGACAGTTTAAAAAAAGAAATACTGCTCAGAGTAGAGAGATGTTAGAACATGACGGTCCAGGTATTTATTGAACAGGTATTCTTGGGATCTTGCTAAAATCAAGAGAGAGTACAGATCCCAATTAATCAAAGCAGAAGTCTATAACACCAAGAGCCAAAGTGTTTTATATTCCCTATGTATTTCAAGGTAATTATAGTAACTAAATTGAAAGCAGCACTTATACTGAGGCAGTGCCTGGTGAGATTTCTTTTGAAGAAAAATCTGAACAGATCTAGAACATTCGTTTTGGGGTAACAATTTGTGACAGACAGAAGGTCATTGCAGCCACAAAATTAAGAGACACTTGTTTCTTGGAAGAAAAGCTATGACAAACCTAGACAGCATATCAGAAAGAAGAGACATCACTTTGCTGACAAAGGTCCATATAGTAAAAGCTACGATTTTCCAGTAGTTATGTGCAGATGTGGGAGCTGGACCATGAAGAAGGCTGAGTACTGAACTGATGCTTTCTAATTGTGTTGCTAGAGAAGACTCTTGAGAATCCCTTGGACTGGAGAGATCCAACCAGTCCATCCTGAATGATCCACCCAGTCCTGAATGTTCATTGAAAGGAGTGATGTTGAAACTGAAGCTCCACTACTTTGGCACCTGATGCGAAGAGCTGACTCTTTGGAAAACTCTGATGCTGGGAAAGATTGAGGGCAGGAGAACAGGGAGACAGAAGATGAGATGGTTGGATGGTATCAGTGACTCAATGGACATGAGTTTGAGCAAACTCCAGGATAGTGAAGGACAGGGAAGCCTGGTGTGCTACAGTCCATGCGGTCGCAAAGAGTCAGACACAACTTAGCACTGAACAATCTCAAGAAGGTCACAACCAGAAGGCCACTTCAAAGGGGTAGAAGCCTATTCTTATGATTTTATCTGAGGCATATTGACAACAAATACTAATTTTATTACCTTATTTGATGCATAGTCCAAGGGAAAGCGCCTTTAAGTAGTATCAATGTTGCACCCAGTTGTCCAGGGATCAGGTTTGAATTGTTATAAAGGGTATACATTGTTTTGGTAAAATCTTGCTATATAAATTGCAATCCTTTTACCAAGTTGTTCAACTTCAACTGAATGTTTGAAAAGCAGAATCCTAATCCATAGCTCAAATTTCCTGAACCAGAATCATTTAGCCACATTTAACAAGCTCCCAGATGATTTCAATCTGTGTTAGCATTAGAGAGGCACTGTCAAAAATAGTGACATACTGACTTTGTGATAATTTGATTAAAAGTTACTGTTTATTTCAACAATTTCCTAAGAGGTTAACTGTATGGCACTTCCTTGAAAACTTTAGGACTATGGAGCAGAACTTTACAATGAATGTATTGAAGCAAAAGCTTGTCTTCATAATTTAAGGGATGTCATTCTTTTACAGAGGGTATGTTGAGTCATGTGAGTAAATCTTAGTTAAATCATATTAACAGAATTTAACATGGTTTAAATGTTTATACTGAAATAGTTCTATTTAAAATGGTTAAAATAATCATCTTTGTATCCATGTTGTACTTTACTTTGCTTTCTAACTTGCTAAAGAACCAATGTGATACTCTGTGTCATGCAGGTTTTGAGCACCAAAAAGAGAGATGTGTTTTTTCATTCTCAAATACCTAGCAGCTTCAGTTCAGTTGCTCAGTCATGTCTGACTTTTTGCGAGCCCATGGACTGCAGCACGTCAGGCTTCTGTGTCCATCTCCATCTTCCAGAGCTTGCTCAAAATCCAAGTCCATCGAGTCGGTGATGCCATCCAACCATCTCATCCTCTGTCTCCCCCTTCTCCTCCCACCTCCAATCTTTCCCAGCATCAGGGTGTTTTCCAGTGAGTCAGTTCTTCCCATCAGGTGGCCAAAGTATTGGAGTTCAGCTTCAGCATCAGTCCTTCCAATGAACATTCAGGACTGATTTCCTTTAGGATTGACTGGTTGGATCTCCTTGGAATCCAAGGGACTCTCAAGAGTCTTTTCCAACACCACAGTTCAAAAGCATCAAATCTTCTGTGCTCAGCCTTCTTTATAGTCCAACTCTCACCTCCATACATGACTACTGGAAGAACTATAGCTTTGACTAGACAAACATTTGTTGGCAAAATAATGTCTCTGCTTTTTAATATGTTATCTAGCTTTGTCATAGCTTTTCTTCCAAGAAGTAAGTGTCTTTTAATTTCATGGCCGAAGTCATCATCTGCAGTGTTTTTGGAGCCCAAGAAAATAAAGTCTCTCACTGTTAAAGTTTACCCATCTCAAAATATTATTTATTTTCAGATATGACGTGGACCATTGGCTTTCTAAGTTGAAGATATATTGGAGAAAATAAAGCAAAGGGAAAGGGAGAGGGAGATATTAGAATAGAGTTCTTGAGAAATCTAACTATCACATTCTCAAAAATCTGAAAACTAAAACTTGACAGATCTATATTTTTTCTTTTTCTGATTTTTGTAAATTACAATTGAATGTTTTAACACTAGAATAATGTGACACATATATTTAAGTATCTATATTTTATGCATGTATCTGCATTCGTTTAAGTTGCTTAGTCATGTCTGACTCTTGTGACCCCATGGACTGCAGCCTGTCAGGCTCCTCTGTTCATGGGATTCTCTAGGCAAATAATACTGGAGTGGGTAGCCATTTTCTTCTCTGGGGATCCTCCCTAACCAGTAATCAAACCCAGGTCTCCTGCATTGCAGGAAGATTCTTTGCTAACTGAGCTACAGGGAAGCTCATAGCTACATAGAATAATTATTTAATATTATAGGAAGCTACTGTGAAGGATGCAGGCATAACACTATCAGAGGATTATATATCAATGCTTTTTCATTTGATTTAAGATATGTGTGTTAGTTGCTCAATCATATTCAATTCTTTGCAATCCCACAGACTGTAGCCCAACAGTCTCCTCTGTCCATGGAATTCTTCAGGCAAAAATACTAGATTGGGTTGCTATTCCCTTCTCCCAGAGATACTCCTCATTCAGGGATCAAACCTGGGTTTTTTTTGCATTGCAGGAGAATTACTGTCTGAGCCACCAGAGAAGCCCATGATTTTAAATATAGTAGTTTACATTTCTTTACCATATCTCTGAGGCTCTATGAACATGCAGAATCAAATGATCAGCAAGTTATTTAACAGGTACTTAAATTACCTCTTAAACATCCAGTTGATAGTCCGCTATATGCTAAACAACTTGGTAAAGTTTATAAGACATATATTTCGATTTTTATGTTCTTTCTTATTAGGTACTGTAGGACCTATTTTCAATTCTGAAAGCAGGGATGAGTTTATTTGCCAATAAAATGACATTAATGTTATACAAAGTAATAGATTAATGGAAGGTTAACTTGCAAAGGAACTAAATTTTTCACTATATCATTAAGAACTTAATGATACTTCAATAAAATCCATTCACATCTTGGTAAGTACAAGATTAACAATGTACAAGAACAGAAGAAAGGAAAAGATGTATTTAGTCAGCAAACGATTATTATATACAAGTATTTTGCAAGTTTGTATACAGCTATTACATTTCAACTCACCATTAATCCTAATCTATTAAAATTTTTACCATAAATATCAACACTTAAGACCTCTAGTATGATACTATATACTATTTTAAGTTCTTTGGCTCTCAATTAGAAAGCATTTTTTTGCAATTAACTTCCACAATGGTTAAATTGTAATTATTAAATTGCATTTCTCATTAAGAGTGTACTAATTTCCGAGGAGATGTAGTTTAGATTTGGTTTCACTTGATAAGATTTAATTCAGAAACACTGATTGGTAATTAAAGACATTGCTCTCTATATGGAGCAGAACACTGGAACTGAAGCTTTTCTGTCTTCTTTCACTTTCTAATTTCCTTTCCTTCTCCTTAGAGAGAATTTTTTTCCCCTCTATTTAAAACAGATCCACATAAAAATGTTTGTAGATATTGATGGAAACCAAATCATACTATATGGAAAATAAACATGTAGGGCAATGTTTGCACCACATCTGAAATATACCTTTTTTTTTTTTTTTTTTTTAGTGACTTAGTATTTGCTTCGGTCCTTATTGAAACACTATAATTTTGACCATGAAGTGCCCAGGTGTTTGAAAAACATTATTTGAATGAATATAAAAGCCTATTCCAGCACTGATTTGAACTTTATAACTTTTTCATTTTTGCAAAGGTAGTTGGGGAAAGGGAGTTAAAGTGGTTTTAGCTAGGCACTGGAGTCATTCACTGAATCACAGTTTGCAGTTTTCAAGAGCGTACTTAAATCCCTAAAGCAGCTCATGGCATGTACAGTCTAGAGAATGGTTCTGCATATTAAGTGATCATTATCTGAACAGCAAATAAATAGCTCGTGTACGTAAATGAAATCACAGTATCACTGAAATATACATTCCCTAAATGTATTTACCAATTGTACGAAACTAGCATTTATAAAAATTGAATTTAGGTAAAAATGGTGTTTTGGGAGCAAACCACATGTTTTCTCATATACATTTAATATGCAATATCTGACATTATATCTTGAAGAGAATGCTATTTTATTTGCATATTTGAAACCTGTTTCAGATGTTAACTCAAAGATCACCTAGGTGGGAGCTGCTCTGATCACATTATTTAAACTGCAGAAGACTGACATTACCAGTGTGCTGGGTAAAGCCCTGGAGTCTTCCCTCCCTACAACATCCTCACACATCAATTCAAAAGCAGCACACAGATCAGTGCCCTTTGTCAGGTATGCAGAAACTAGCCAAAAGGAGTATTCCAGGGGAGTGTGAAAACAGCAGCAATGAAAGGGCAGGCAACAGGGAGACACTCACTCACCAAAAGCTGCACCCTGGCATGGTGCCATGTGATTGGTAGGGAACCATCAGCCCCTAGCTTCTATCAACACCCCAACTGCATTCTTTATGAAAATAGAAAAAGCAATTCTGAAATGCATACAGAACCAGAAAGGACCTCAAATAGCTAAAACAATCTTGAAAAAGAGCTAAGCTTGAATTGAACATGACTTAGTAACTAAACCACTAAGCTTGTTTCTTTATTATAAAATACATGACAAAGCGATAGCAACTTAAAAAGTATGGTATTGGCATAATGAGCTGTATATGTATCAGTGTAACACAGCAAGAAATCCAGAAACAAATCCACACAAGTAAGGTCAACTGATTGATAAGGCACCAGGAATACACAATGGGGAAAGAATAATATCTTTAACAAATACTGCAAAAGAATGAAATTGGATCAATATCTTTCACCATATACAAAAGTCAATGCAAATGGATTAAAGACCATAAAACAATGGAATAGATCATAAAATCTGAAACTGTACAACTCCTAGAAGAAACAGTAAGAGGAAAACTCCGTGACATTAATCTTAGTAATGATTTCATGGACATTAAACCCAAGGCACAGGCGACAAAAGCAAAAATAAACAAGTGGGAGTATATAAAACTAAAAATTTTCTACACTGAAAAGGAAATAGTGCAAATAGTGAAAAGATAATCTTCAGAATGAAAGAAAATATTTACAAACCATATATTTGACAAGAGGGTCACTTACAAAATATATAAAAAACTTCCACAACTCAATAGCAGTATAATAATAATAATCTGATTTTAAAATAAGCTAAGTACTTGAATGGCTCAATGGGTAAAGAATCGACCCACAATGTAGGAATGAAGGAGACGCAGGTTCAGTCCCTGGGTCGGAAGATCCCCTGGAGGAGGAAATGGCATCCCATCCAGTATTCTTACCTGGGAAATCCCATGGACAGAAGAGCCTGGAGGGCTACAGTCCACGAGGTCCCAAAGAGTCCGACACACTGAACAACTATCACTTTCACACTATGCCTACAATGGCCAACAGGCATGTGAAAAGTTGCTAAACAGAAAAATGCTAAACGTTACTAATCATTGCGTCAATATCCTGCCATAACATTTAGGATGTCTGTTACTAAAAAACAAACAAACAAAGAAGACACCTAGTGTTGGCAAGTTTGTGGCAAAGTTTGAGCCCTTAAACACACAGAGGAGAGGAGGTGATATGAAGACAAAGCAGAAATTGGAGTTGTGTGACCACAAGCCAAGAAATGTTAAGAACTGCCAGCAGTCACCAGGAGCTAGGAGATGTGGAGTAGATTCTTCCTGACGATGTCAACACCCCAAGTTTGAACTTCTGACCTCCATAAATAGCAGAAATGAAGCTCTATTGTTCTAAGCTATCAGCTCTGTGGTAATGTTATGGCATTATAGATGCATCTTTTTTACATGGGAGAAATTTTTCTTTTTTTTTTTTTTTAATTAATTTTTATTTTTTAGTTTGTTTTGCTTTACAATACTGTATTCGTTTTGTTACACATTGACATGAATTAGCCATGAGTGTACATGACAGTAGAAGTTATCCACAAAGTTCAAAATCTTTAAAAGGCTGCTATTCATTTTCTTTTACAGTCAATATTAAAGACTTTATTGTTTTGTTACTTAATAAGTATGATCTAGCAGTGACCAGGACTGAGCAGTAACAACGATTTGACAGTCAAAACTGCCTCCTCCATGTGTTGAAGAAAAAAATACGTTAGCTCCTTCTGAAGTTCATGTCTATACAGTGACAGCTGGCACAGAGGAAAACGATTTCTCATTGTGTGTGTGCATGTCTGTGTGTAAACAAGATATTTAGTAACTCCATAAATGTATATGGAGTTTATTAGAGATTATCTGCAGGGCTGTTCTCCACTTTCTCTCTAAGTTCCTTGACTGAGAACGTTAGCAGAAGATCTAAAAATGGATTTTTTTTTTTTTTTTTACCAAGGTCCAGCCTCAGCAGAGTCCAGGGATATCCTCAGGATGGATGACATCGGTGAATGAAGAAAGATAGAGAAAGAGATAAGGAAAGAATGACAGGGGGTGACCAAGCTTCAGTGAGCAAGGCCTGTTTACTTTATTTTCAGAGAGGGCTTTTATACCCTGAGTTGTACATACAGCAAGGAGAAAAATGCAGAGTCAACTCAACATTCCATCAGTATTAACTTTTATTGATACCAGGTTCCTTCCTGCAAGAGTCTTATTTTTTGTACATTATCTTCTTGCCCAGAGGCCTGTTGATATTTTATGACCTCTTTTTGATAAAGGTTGATCAGCCAGAACAATAATTTTCACTTGAAGTGTTTCTTCTTAAATTCCTAGCCTGCGTCACCCTTGAAGTACAGAGTTACATTTTTATGGAGCAAGATTCAGCGGGTTACAGCAAAGAAAGAATTTATTAATTCAAAGTCTAATGTTGCTAATGCTAAAGCTGCTGCTTGTTTTTTCTACATCCTGACTATATGCACTTCCAGGAACACAATGGATAAGGGATGTGAGAACTTGGCAGCAAGCATTGGCTCAACAATGTTGCAAGAGTCTGGGTAAACCAGCCAAGTAAGCTAGAATGCTAACAGGAGGTTTGAAACACTCCTTACATGCCCAGGAGATTTATAAACTAAAGTCCTAAGTTAACTCCTTCCAGAGAAAGGTGGTCGGGGACAGCCCTCTGTCAATGTCAGAAGAGTTGGTGAAAGACATAAAATAGTAAGACAGACAGATTCTGGTTTTGGGGTAGATGCTCGAGCAGGTCCAAGGCGTCCGTCGAGTCCTGAGGCCTTGCTTATCAGGACTCTTCCGCATGACCTTGTCATGAGTGGGATGGCCCAGCGAGTCTCTCGAGTCCTGCATGACCTTGTCACAGGTGGGATCTCCCGTGCTGGCTCCCGGCATTTTTGTTGTGTAAAATGACTTCTTCCTCGGAGCTCCTATAGCACTTATGCTTTATCTAGAAATGCATCCCAACTTTTCTTATGTCAATCCCTCATTTATTTCCATAAACGGCTATACAGATGTTTTATTAGTATTTAATATCTCTCAATATACAGCCTTGACGTATTCCTTTTCCTATTTGGAACCAGTCTGTCGTTTTGTGTCCAGTTCTAACTGTTGCTTCCCGACCTGCATACAGGTTTCTCAAGAGGCAGGTCAGGTGGTCTGGTATTGAATCTCTTTCAGAATTTTCCACAGTTTATTGTGATCCACAGTCAAAGGCTTTGGCATAGTCGATAAAGGAGAAATAGGTGTCTTTCTGGAGCTCTTTTGCTTTTGCAATGATCCAGCAGATGTTGGCAATTTGATCTCTGGTTCCTCTGCCTTTTCTAAAACCATCTTGAACATCTGGAAGCACACAGTTCACATATTGCTGAAGCCTGGCCTGGAGAATTTTGAGCATTACTTCACTAGTGTGGGAGATGAGTGCAATTATGTGGTAGTTTGAGCATTCTTTGGCATTGCCTTTCTTTGGGATTGGAATGAAAACTGACCTTTTCCAGTCCTGTGGCCACTGCTGAGATTTCCAGATTTGCTGGCATATTGAGTGCAGCACTTTCACAGCATCATCTTTCAGGATTTGAAACAGCTCAGCTGGAATTCTATCATCTCCACTTGGAACAACAGACTGGTTCCAAATAGGAAAAGGAGTATGTCAAATCTGTATATTGTCACCCTGCTTATTTATCTTCTATGCAGAGTACATCATGAGAAATGCTGGGCTGGAAGAAGTACAAGCTGCAATCAAGATTTCCAGGGGAAATATCAATAAGCTCAGATATGCAGATGACACCACCCTTATGGCAGAAAGTGAAGAGGAACTAAAAAGCCTCTGGATGAAAGTGAATCAGGAGAGTGAAAGAGTTGGCTTAAAGCTCAACATTCAGAAAATGAAGATCATGGCATCTGGTCCCATCACTTCATGGAAATAGATGGGATAAGAATGGAAACAATGTCAGACTTTATTTTTTTGTGCTCCAAAATCACCTCAGATGGTGACTGCAGCCATGAAATTAAAAGACACTTACTCCTTGGAAGAAAAGTTATGACCAACCTAGATAGTATATTCAAAAGCAGAGACATTACTTTGCCGACTAAGGCCTATCCAGTCAAGGCTATGGTTTTTCCTGTGGTCATGTATGGATGTGAGAGTTGGACTGTGAAGAAGGCTGAGCACCGAAGAATTGATGCTTTTGAAGTGTGGTGTTGGAGAAGACTCTTGAGAGTCCCTTGGACTGCAAGGAGATCCAACCAGTCCATTTTGAAGGAGTTCAGCCCTGGGATTTCTTTGGAAGGAATGATGCTAAAGCTGAAACTCCAGTACTTTGGCCACCTCATGCGAAGAGTTGACTCTTTGGAAAAGACTCTGATGCTGGGAGGGATTGTGGGCAGGAGGAGAAGGGGATGACAGAGGATGAGATGGCTGGATGGCATCACTGACTCGATGGATGTGAGTCTGAGTGAACTCCGGGAGTTGGTGATGGACAGGGAGGCCTGGCGTGCTTCGATTCATGGGGTCGCAAAGAGTTGGACACAACTGAGCAACTGAACTGAAATGAACTGAATTGAACTGAACTGAATATCTCTCAAGTATACATTATTTTCTCTCAAACAAAGCACATTCTTGGAAGCAAAGGCCCTGTTTTTCACAGCACATAGCAAACTGTTTTGTATAAACAAAGTGCTGAAGCCAGGGTTGGTTTGCTTTTATTAAAAAGGAATTTTGAGCTCTTATTTGCACAACAAAAGTATTTTTTTTGTAGCAAAATTCTCCATGACTGCCCTTGTGTCAATTATTTTCTACTATTATTATTAATACTTTTACCTCTGCCTTGTATCTTTGGAGGGTGTTAGATTAGTTTGGAAAATTGGAATTTCAAGAATTGAGAAGGGAGAGTTCAAGAATTAGAGCTGCAAAATGAGGTACTCCAGTTTTATTTCTGGACATGAGAAGATTATTGCTGCAAATATGAAAAATCAGGCTGCTTGCTATGCATTAGGGCTCATTCCTCTTACATCCTCCAGAACTCCCTCTAGCAATTCTTTCACCACCTAAATATAAATAATAAAATCATCAAACAGAGAAACAAATGTACACACAGACAACAGTAGAAATCTGTTTTTGCTGACTTTACATGTATGTCTTAAGGAAATCCCATTGGCTCAAAATTCAATCAAAATTGTATCTTTCCTTATCACTATGCCATTACCACACTGGTCTGAACAGCATTGTTTCTTGCTTAGATATTTGCCTCCAATGATACTTCCTCAACATGGTAGCCAAGATCATCCTTTAAATAAAATTCCTGGAGACATATTACTCTTTTATCATGGGCCTTTCTTTTCCTCTGAGTAAAAGTCTAAGCCTTTACAGTATGAAAGTCCTATAGTAGGAAATGTAAGCATTTTATTCCAAGGGTGCTTTCTGAATTCTGATTAAGCCTATGAACCCTACTTCAAATTAATATTTCCAAATGCAAACTATTTTAAGATTGCAAAGGAACTCAACTATATTGAAGTGTTGCTATCAAAATATTCAGTATATGAAGAAATTTATGGTACAGCAATGATAGGCTTTTTCAGTAAGATATTACATAAAGTTGGTTTTCACCTAGTGCTGGACTTGATAACTACCGCAGTTTTGAAGTGATCATGGCCATAAAGACTAGTTTTAGATACTTTCATAAACTGAAATACTTTCATATGACATAAAAATATCCATAATTAATTTTCATGATAAAGTCACATATACTATTAATTCTCCTAAATTAACAGATAATACATTTCAGTTAGAAATGTATGTGTTCATGCTGGGTCATGTTTGATTCTTTGTGATACTTGGACAGTAGTCTGCCAGGTTCTTCAGTCCAAGGCATTTTCCAGACAAGAATACTGGAGTGGGTTGCCATTTCCTCCTCCAGAGGATCTACCCAACCCAAGGAGGCAACCTGCGTTTTTCTTCTTTTCCTGTTGGCAGGATTCTTTATCATTGAGCCACCTGGGAAGCCTGTTAAGCTACTTAATTTGTAGTAATTTGTTACAGCAACAGTAGAAACTACTATACATTTCTATGGCTTCCCTGGTGGCGCAGACGGTAAGGAATCTGTCTGCAATGTGGGAGACCTGGGTTTGATCCCTGGGTTGGGAACATTCCCCTGGAGGGGGGCATGGCAGCTCACTCCAGTATTCTTGCCTGGAGAATCCTATGGACAGAGGAGTCTGGTGGGCTACAGTTGATGGGGTTGTGAAGAGTTGCACGTGACTTAGCGACCGAAAAGCAAGAACAAAATCAAGATGTTGGTGGGGCTTTGCTTCTTTTGGAGGCCCTAGGGGAGGCTCTCTTTCCTTGCCTTTTCAGTGTCTAGAGGTCACATATGTTCCTTGGCTGGTGGCTCCTTCCTTCATCTTCAAAGCGTTTCTCTCCTATTTCTGCTCCTTCCTCTACTTTTGTTTCCCTAGCTGTGATGCTTCTGCCTCCCTCTCAAATAGACCCCTGTGATTACATTGAACTTACCAGGCAGTCAAGGATAATACCCATGTCAAGATCCTTAACAACATTTGCAAAGCGCTTGCCATGTTGTAAGATAAAACATCCATAAAGGTTATGGAGATTACGATTAGGATGTGCATATCTTGAGGCGGGTGGTCCCCTCCTCAGCGCACCATAGTGAGACTGAAAATAATGTTTCCCATCACAATTCATGAATACTCTCTCTGTTTCATTCCATGCCAGGGTGAAGAAATCTTGCCCTTTAAAGCCTTTGTAACTAATATGTTTCAACTTCATCTTCTATTACCTTCCTTCTTTGACAACACTGCCAAAGTGATAGAGAAAGTCAGTCATGTTTGACTCTTTGAGACCCCATGAACTATACAGTCCATGGAATTCTCCAGGCCAGAATACTGGAGTGGGTAGCCTTTCCTTTCCCAGGGGATCTCAACCCAGGAATCGAACCCAGATATCCCCACATTGCAGGCAGATTCTTTTACCACTGAACCCCTGGGGAAGCCCAAGAATACTGGAGTGGGTAGCCCATCCTTTCTCCAGGGGATCTTCCCGACCCAGGAATCAAAGCGGGCTCCCTCCATTGCAAGCAGATTCTTTACCAGTTGAGTTACCACGGAATCCCCTGACAATACTGCCAGGGTGCAACCAATATTTTATTATGTTCTCATTTTTTCCATTCCACATATCACTCTCTAGCATACATTTTGATTTACTTATTTTTTTATTGTGTGTCCCACATGATTACACCCCAACTCCCTCTAAAATAAAACTTGGCAATAACAGGAGTCTTAGTTTTAGTCACTTATTTATTCCAAATTTCTTGGCAGGATCCCAGCACTTAACAGATACTCAATGAGTATGTCCTGAAGCCATCCAAATTAACCATAGACTCTAACAAAGTTGAGGACACTATTATATAAGAAAATGCTACACTTTCACCCCTATTTCTAGCTTTATTTCTTCAGTGAATAAATATGCATGAGATGAGAGGCACAGAAAACAATAAGATACACTAGAAAACGTCAATCATAACAACAACTAAAAAAGTTGACTAGAAAAAACTTTAGAGCAGGAAAAGCCATTGCTCTCTCCTGCATGCTGTCTTTGTTTCAAAAATATAGTATCAGTCTGCTCAGGCTACCACAACGAAATATCGTAGGGTGAGTGACTTAAACAATGGAAATTTACTTTCTCAGAGTCCTGGAGTCTGAAAGCCTAAGATTAGGGTGACGGCTTGGCTGGCCCCTGGTGAGGACCCTGTAGGAGGCCTCTGCTTCTCACTGGTGCTCACGTGGTCTTTCCTCAGTGTGTGCATGTGCAGAAAGACTGCGCTCTGCTCTCTTTTTTTCCTATACAGGATCAGGGCCCTACACTTATGACTATACTAATCTTAATTACTTCTATAAGGGCCCTATATTCAGAAACAGTTGCACTGGAAGGGTGGAGCTTCGGCACGTTAACTTGAAGAGGTAGCACAAACATTCAGTCCATACATTCGGTGTAACCGTATGTTAGCAGAAAGAACACGTGAGTGCTTCATATTGATCATGCTACCATCCAACACAAATCAAGCTTTCAAGTGGAAGATGGATCCTTTTATGTTAAATATGAATTCTTCTCAGAGAAATAAAAGGTGGTGGTAGAGGGGGGACAAAGCTATTAATAACTGTAGAAATGTTAGTGAGAATTTCAGATGCCTCAGTCAATAACAATGACAGCATGGCTCCTGTCAAGAGAAAATTGTGCCTGACAAATCTATCGGCTTTCTTTGCAGGATAAATATTCTTGGATAATGAGGAAAACACAGAATACAATCTCTTTAAACTTTTAAAATGCCTTGAATGAGTTTTCATACCTAAAGCTACACAAAAATTACAGGAACAGTAAAATGCAAGGTTACTGGCTTGTCATAGATAGGAAACTAGCTTAGAGACAAGAAACAAAGATGAGTAAGTATTGGGAAAGTCCGATTCAACACTTTAATGAATTATTTAGATGGTGGAGTATACAGTGAACAGCAAAGCAAGAATAAAAAATTGAATATTTCCTTGGAATACAGAGAGGCATTTCATAGACTCTTAAATATAACAAATGCAATATAATAATTTAATAGAAAATGATGCATATTTTATTTAGACAAACTGAGTTGAACATTAAAACTCAAGATGTGCCTTACTCATTAGATGAGCTGTTACCCAAAACTAGTATCATTGTGAAGTTACTTTTAGCACTCTCCTGTCTGGATCCTTCTTAAATTAGGGCAAGAGTGTGTGTGTTAGTCGCCCAGTCATTTCTGACTCTTTGCGACCTCATAGAATGTAGTCCACCAGGCTCCTCTGTCCATGGAATTCTTCAGCAGGAATAATGGAGTGGGCTGCCATTTCTTTCTCCAGGGGATCTTCCCGACCCAGGGATTGAACTCCAGTCTGCATTGCAGGTAGATGCTTTACCATCTGAGCTATGTGGGACGCCCAAATTAGGGTAAGAGGGGATATAAAATAAAATTTTAACAATAGTTTCATATAATAAATTCTAAAAAGCACATCAAGTGGAATAGCATATGAACTTTCAAATATAGAAAATAGGTGTGTTTATAAAAAACACCAACTGGTTCATTTTCTGTGACTTGACATTTGAAAAATGAGTGCATTAAGATTGCTATTTTTGCAGATGATAGCAGCATTTCAGCTTGTGTAACAATCATCTTTCTAACAATTTAAAAGGGAATTATTAACTCATCTAAGAATCCAGGGGATTCCTTTCTTCTCTGATTAGATGGTTAAAATTCCCTGTAGCAGGAAATATACTTCTATCAGCCTCCAGACCCCCAGCTTTGAATTGGCCAGAAACAGCCTGTCCTTCATTGTATCATGGGCAAGTATTGGGTGATGGGCCCAACACCACACCAGCCGCCTAGATGAACCAACTATCTAGAGTATTCTGTTTAGCTGGGCCCAGGTCTCCTTGCCACTTCTCCTTTCCACATTCTGGAAAGGGATCAATCCCACCCAAACTGCATATAATCCTTTCCACTCTGAGAAAAGCACCCATTTGTTACCAGAGTAAAGGGTGGTAGTGAGAACTTTTCAAATAAACAAACAAAACAAGTAGCTAATCATTAGAATGAAATTTGCAATGTGAGCAAGGGGGACAAGCAGAAGAGGGCGGGCAGTCCTGAAGTACAGGAATGCCTCCCACCTTTACAAGGGCTTTGCAAACAGAAAGCATGACTTGAAGCCAACCATGTAAGAGAATGTGGCCCAGGAGGCCTTAAAGAGGGAAAATGTTACAAACTGCTTTCTCTGCAATTATGGAGACTCCAGAAGGGGGGTGGGGAATGCCCTCCTTGGCAACATTTTTATATGACTTTCTAGAGATCAGCTTATTTATCACCTTCTCAAAAATTTTTGTTTCTTGACACCCCAAATATCTCTAGAGTTGTTTAATATCATATATTCATATTATTTAATTATCTCAATAAGTGAAAAAAAAAGTTTCTTCAATTACCATCTGCTCTTACATTAAAGATACAGGCATAAGACAGTTAGGGCCTTCTCCTCTTGCTTTTAACTTGCTTTCCAGAACTGAACAACATGGTTGAAAAACACTAGGTGGAAAAAAATTTGCATCCATATGCACCAGAGAACCCAAGCTTCAATGTGTTCAGTACCACAGAGCCTCAAAAGTGGTCTTCAGTGACAGCAGCTCCTTCTTGTACATTGAATAGCTTTGATTTAATGTGGAAGTTAGAGTTGGACCATAGTCTTTAAAAGACAACATCAGTAAGTTATTTACAGACACCTGGTGTTGAAGTTGCACTTCCGAGGAACCTTAAAGGTGCATTCCCAGAACAAGGAGTCCCTTGTATACATCACCTGAGCTGAGAATCAGAACTTTCATACTTGTTGAAGAAGAATCTCCAGAAGCCCCAGTACAGAAGGTTCACAATGCTTCACCTATTATAAAGTATTGCTTGAAGAATTATGATTTACTAATTGATGTACTTAAAACAATGATCTTCCCATCTGGTTCATATTTATACTCATGATATTTCATAGAGACAATCCATGTGCTACAGACATCATCCTCACAACATTTAAACCGCTTATGGGTGGAGAATACTTCTGCACAAACTTAATTTTTACTTGAATATCAGTTTCCTTAGATTTGTTTAAAGCTAGAGTAATTCAGTTAGGACAGTATGAACAGCACTTTTTAGGGATGCCAACTTTGGAATGCATATTAAAATGACATACAGTTGCACAATTTATCTGGGAGATAATATAGAGAAGAGTTTACAGACCCACCTACCCATCAGAATAGAGGAAAGGAGAGAAAGAACGAGGGAGAAAGAAAAAAAATTAGGGGAAGAGAGTGGGGGAGGGAGGGGAAAGAGAGCATGTGTATATTCTAATGCCCCACTGAATACCTGCTGAGCCTATCTGGGTGTAATATAAGAAATAAATATTGTTATACAGCTCCCTGAGCTATTGTGATAAAGCCAGGTAGCCAGTTTGGCAGCACTTCATGAAGTGTTGTTAACATACTAGAGATGGAGACAGTCACTCATTAAACTGACACTGGGCCAAAAAAAAAAAAAAACAAAACTGACACTGAACACAACAGCATAATACACACATCAAATGAAATTACCCAAGATTAAAAGTACCCCTAAGCCTGTCATCCTCTCATCCTCGTCGCAGACCACAGTAAGCTTGCCTGCCAGAATCACTCTTCCAAACATCCAACTGGATGAATGGCAATCATGGGCAAGTAACGATTGCTTTATGTTTGATATATGTGTTGACAAAAATAGCTTTCTTAATACTATTTGGATGAAAAAAATACTGAAGTAAAAAAGTCATACACAAATAAAGCAGATCTAAGTCATTAACTCATCTATCATTTGCCTTTCAGTCTGTTCAGTTCAGGTCAGTCGCTCAGTCGTCTCTGACTCTGCAACCCCATGAATCACAGCACACCAGGCCTCCGTATCCCCCAAAAATAAAAAGTCTGACACTGTTTCCCCATCTATTTCCCATGAAGTGATGGGACCAGATGCCATGATCTTCATTTTCTGAATGTTGAGCTTTAAGCCAACTTTTTCACTCTCCTCTTTCACTTTCAATGGACCTAGCTTTCTCTCTAGAACTCTGATGAAATTGCTCTTGTGAAAGTCACAAAGACCTCAGTGCCAAATTCTCAGGAACCTGCATTCCTATCAGTTAAGTCAGAACAGGGGGAGAGAGAGAGAGCCCAAGGGGCGGGGTTGGGGAGAGGGAAAGAGGAAGAGGAAGAAAGAGTAGGGGAGGTGGGGAGGTAAGGAGGTAAGGGGGAGAGTTTAGCACCAGGGGCCATTCCATCGTTCTTAAACTTCTCTCTTTTCTGAGCTTCTTTGATAATGTACTTTCTCACATGACGGATTGTTTTAGGCAGCATTCCATAAACCTGATCATTATACATGAAATGGCTTGGGGCTATACAAGAGAGACTAGATGCTCTTTCAGTTTTCTATTCCTTTCCATCAATTTCAACGGCATTCAATCCCAAATGTCCTCTGTATCAGATTCTCGACTTACATTTCTAACTGCTTAGTGTCCCTTGAGTGGGCTGTTCTCCATGTCTATTGGCAAGTGCTTCATTCTGCCTATTCCCCTCCTGCTGTAGGTCTTGCCACTTTCACTGCAACATGTTAAATTGGACCTTGTCCACCTTTAATTATCACCTATTTTCTCAAGATTCTCTGGTAAGTTTCCCTTAAAAGCCCAGGCAGATCTTCTCCCACCATCCCTTAAGCATCAGTATCATACAATACCTCCATATGCCTACCCAAAAATTCAAATACACCAGAACAAAATGATTTAAATATTTTCAAAGATAATATTTGTTAGTAATCAACCATAATAGAAAAATGACCTTCTTTTTTGTTTAGGAAGACATTTCTATCTTAATGCATTCCTGGCTACTATTTTTAAACCAATAATAAAAACTATTTAAAAATTGCAACATCCCAACATAAAACACTAAAACAACTAAGATTAAGAAAGCAATATTTAGCTGAAATGAAACATTAAAAGAAAAATATGACAACAAAATTTTGCAATTTAACTTCATTCTATAAATGAAACATCATTGGGTGCTTACTAGGGGCCATGTATCAATAGTTTTGTAAGTGTTTTATATGAATCTAATTTAATCTTCACAACAATGCTATTAAAATTGTTGAGTGTTTATCCTTATTTTACAAGTTAAGACATTGAAGTACAGGGTAAAATAAACTGCTCACATGTGAACAACTAGTAAGTGGTGGAATTGAATTTGAAAACCAGGATTTTTTATTCCAGGACACACACTAATTTTTTTTTCAAGATGCTATATTGATTGTAAGATTATATTATATTTGTAATTTTTATTTTTAATATATTATTAAATTTATTTACATACTTTATCATTTAAACATGTCTTTTTAACATTGTTTACCATATATTTAGCTTTCTTAAGTCATATTGTTTTATAATTTATTCAGGAGAAATATTAAAATTGTTTACACAAGACAGAGGTTTATTACTCTCTCACATAAAATAAGCTGAGGTGAGAGGTCCTGAGCTTGAAAGAACTGCATGCCTATTCAGAGACCTAGATTTCTTCCCAACTTCTGCTCCACCATCTCGGAGCACAGAGGTCAACTCAGCTTGGAGAGTAACTATCAGATCTCCAGTTCCAAACCTCAGGTGAGAGGGGATAGAAGGGCAAAGGGGCGGAGTCTTAGCAGAATAATTTTCACAAATTTCTATCATCTATCATTTTCACAAATTTCTATCATCTCACGGGAAAAATCAGGCCGGGAAATTCACTTTTCATGTAAGTATGCTGTCACCCAGAAGGAGATGCCTGGAGTAATAGACACATTTGGCTTTGGAGTAGAAAATGAACCAGAACAAAGGCTAATGGAGTTTTGCCAAGAGAATGCACTGGTCATAGCAAACACCCTCTTTCAACAGCACAGAGATGATCTACCCACAGACATCACCAGAGAGTCAATATTGAAATGATTGAGTATATGTTTTGCAGCCAAGGATGGAGAAACTCTAGACAGTCAGCAAAAACAAGACTGGGAGCTGACTGTGGCTCAGATCATGAGCTTCTAATTGCAACACTCAGATTTAAACTGAAGAAAGTAGCTAAAACCACTAGACCATTCAGGTATGACCTAAATCAAATCCTTATGATTATAGAGTGGAAGTGACAAATAGATTCAAGGGATTAGACCTGGTAAACAGACTGCCTGAAGAGCTACAGACGGAGGTTCCTAACATTGTACAGGAGATACTGAATGAAATCATCTCAAAGAAAGAGAAAAGCAAGAAGGCAACATGCTCATCTGAGGGGCCTTACAAATACCTTAGAAAATGAGAGAAAGGAAAGGCAAAGGAGAAAGAGAAATATATATACAACTGAATGCAGAGTTCCAAAGAATAGCAGGGAGAGATAAGAAAGCCTTCTTAAATGAACAATGCAAAAAAATAGAGGAAAACAATAGAATGGGATATGCAGATGATACCACCCTTATGGCAGAAAGTGAAGAGGAGCTAAAGAGCCTCTTGATAAAAGTGAAAGAGGAGAGTGAAAAAGTTGGCTTAAAGCTCAACATTCAGAAAATGAAGATCATGGCATCTGGTCCCATCACTTCATGGAAAATAGATGGGGAAACAGTGTCACACTTTATTTTTTGGGGCTCCAAAATCACTGTAGATGGTGACTGCAGCCATGAAGTTAAAAGATGCTTACTCCTTGGAAGAAAAGTTATGACCAACCTAGACAGCATATTAAAAAGCAGAGATATTACTTTGCCAGCAAAGGTCTGTCTAGTCAAGGGTATGGTTTTTCCAGCAGTCATGTATGGATGTGACAGTTGGCTGAGTGCTGAAAAATTGATGCTTTTAACTGTGGTGTTGGAGAAGATTCTTGAGAGTCCCTTGGACTGCAAGGAGATCCAACCAGTCTATTCTGAAGGAGATCAGCCCTGGGATTACTTTGGAAGAAATGATGCTAAAGCTGAAACTCCAGTACTTTGGCCACATCATGCGAAGTGTTGACTCATTGGAAAAGACCCTGATGCTGGGAGGGATTGGAGGCAGGAGGAGAAGGGGACGACCGAGGATGAGATGGCTGGATGGCATCACCAACTCGATGGATGTGAGTTTGAGTGAACTCTGGGAGTTGGTGATGGACAGGGTGTCCTGGCGTGCTGTGATTCATGGGATTGCAAAGAATTGGACATGACTGAGTGACTGAACTGAACTGAACTGAAGAGATCTCTTAAATAAAATTAGAGATACCAAGGGAACATATCATGCAAGAATGGGCACAATAAAAGATAGAAACAGAAAGAACCTAACAGAAGCAGAAGATATTAAGAACTGGCAAGAATACTCAGAAGGACTATACAAAAAAGGTCTTAATGACTCAGATAAACCACAATGGTGTGATCACTCATCTAGAGCCAGACATCCTGGAGTGCCAGGTCAACTGGGCCTGAGGAAGCATCACTATTTTTAGGTAGTTAGAATAGGAAACAGGAGTCAAAAATGGCAGTGGCTAAAAGACAAGGAAGGGAAAAGCCCGTGAAAATAGAACAAAGGAAGGTCAAAGGACAGTGCGAGGACCGGATTGAGGACCTCAGGCAGAAGGAACAGCACTCCTGACTATCCCAATTTACATAGGGCAGGCCCTGGCGGGGGGGGGGGGGGGGGGGGGGGAAAAAAAACAG
>SJXQ01009124.1:269180-349457 GCA_006408695.1 Aepyceros melampus
GCACTCTCTCTCTCTCTCCCTCCCGCTGGCGCGCTCCTCTACTCTCTTATCGTTGTGTCTTTGGGTCAGCATGACCTCATGCCTTGAGGATGGGTTCTCCTGCTATTTTCTAAATAAAATAGAGCTGTAACATGGAGCTGTCACACTGATTTGTCTAAGAGCTATAACACAATCTGTCCAAGACTAAAGAGCTGTGATGCACCAAAGGCTTTAATGTCCATCACTCAGAATCTTTGTTGCCAGGCGAGTGCATTCTCCTCGGTTCTGTCTCTATGAACACAGTTCGTGGAGGTGAGGGACATCCAGCTGGTTCATTTCAAACTCTAAAAGACGATGCTGTTAAAGTGTGGCACTAAATATGCCAACAAGTTTGGAAGACTCAACAGTGGCCACAGGACTGGAAAAGGTCAGTCTTCATTCCAATCCCAAAGAAAGGCAATGCCAAAGAATATTCAAACTACAGCACAATTGCACTCATTTCACCTGCTAGCAAGGTAATGCTCAAAATCCTTCAAGCTAGACTTCAACTGTATGTGAACTGAAAGCTTCCAGAGATACAAGTTGGATTTAGAAAGGCAGAGGAAGCAGAGGTCAAATTGCCAATATACACTGGAGCATAGAAAAAGTAAGAGAATTCCTAAAAAAAAAAAAATAATAATCTACCTCTGCTTCATTGACTACACTAAAGAATTTGACTGTTGACCACAACAAACTGGAAAATTCTTAAAGAAATGGGAATACTAGACTACCTTACTGGCCTCCTGAGAAACCTGTATGCAGGTCAAGAAGCAACAGTTAGAACTGGACATGAAACAATGGGCTGCTTCAAAATTAGTGATGGGGCATGTCAAAGCAGTATATTGTCACCCTGCTTATTTAACTTATACTCATGCATGCTAAGTTATCTTAGTCATGTATGACTCTTTGTGACCTTAGGGACTGTAGCCCACCAGACTCCTCTGTTCATGGGATTCTCTAGGTAATAATACTGGAATGGGTTGTCATGCCCTCCTCCAGGGGATCTTTCTAACCCAGGGATTAAACCCATGAATCTTGTGTCTCCTGAATTGGCAGGTGGGTTCTTTATCACTGGCCTACATGAGAGTACATTATGTGAAATGCCAGGCTATATAAATCAAGCTGAAATCAAGATTGTCAACATCTGTTGGGTCACAGAAAAAGCAAGAGATTTCCAGAAAAATGTCTACTTCTGCTTTATTGACTACACCAAAGCCTTTGACTGTGGATCACAACAAACTGTGGAAAATTCTTCAAGAGATGAGAATACCAGGCCACCTGACCTGCCTCCTGAGAAATCTGTATGCAGGTCAAAAAGGAACAGTTAGAACTGGACGTGGACAGTGGACTGGTTCCAAATTGTGAAAGGAGTATGTCGAGGATATATATTGTCACCCTGCTTGTCATGGACTTTGTAGACTGGGACCTGGGGACTGGAGTCAATGAGAAGATGGGCTCAGAGGACCCAAGTCTCAAGTGAAACAAGGGTGCTTTATTTGCAGAAATGCATGTTTATATATCTTCATACAAGACAGCTTTAGGCAGTAAAAAAAATTGAGCAAAAACAAAGCCAAGCAAATAACAATCTTCAAAGGGCCAGAAAGCATTCAATATCCTGAGTAAGAGGGGTATAATTGAGAAGGTCACTGAAGGGAGTCACTGAAGGGAGTCACTGAAAGGAATCCAAGCAGGTGCTCTTTCTCATGATCTCATTCCTAAGAACTGCATGTAGCTCTGCTCGTCCCTGTTTTCCAGGAACTGATAAGGAATAGAGAGTCCTTGAAAAACAGCACACAAAAGAAGAACATATTTGATCCCTTAAAGTTGAACATCCCCGACACCTGCTTATTTAGCTTATATGCAGAGTATGTCATCTTAAATGCCAGACTGGATGAAGGACAAGCTGGAATCATGATTACCAGGAGAAATAACAATGATCTCAGATGTGCAGATGACACCACCCTTATGGCAGAAAGCAAAGAAGTGCTAAAGAGCCTCTTGAACGTGAAAGAGGAGAGTGAACAAGCTAGCTTAAAACTCAACATTCAGAAAACTAAGATCATGGCATCTGGTACCATCATTTCATGGCAAATAGATGGGGAAACGTGCAGACTGCATTTTCTTGGGCTCCAATAGCACTTCAGGTGACTGTAGCCATGAAATTAAAAGACACCTGCTCCTTGGGAGAAAATCCATGACAACCATAGAAGCATATTAAAAAGCAGAGACATCACTTTCCTGACAAAAGTCATTATGGTCAAAGCTATGGTTTTTCCAGAAGTCATGTATGGATGTAAGAGTTGGACCATAAAGAAGACTGAGTACTGAAGAATTGCTGCTTTTAAACTGTGGTGCTGGAGAAGACTCGAGAGTCCCTTGAACAGCAAGTCAGTAGAAATGAAAAGGAAATTGCTGAGATACTGTCAATACATCTGGATCAAGAATAAGTTAATTTAATTATTCTCCTGCTTTTCAGCTGAGTTAATATTCACTGTTGCAGAAGTGTTTGATTTCCTATAGTTACAAAAATAATGTTGAATGTCAGTCATATAACAATTGTGTTAGATTATTATGCATAACCTATTTGTTAATTCATAATAAATTTTACCATATTGCAATAGTCTTTAGGGCATGATTAGATAAATATCAATCTCTGGGGTAAAATATCTTTTCTGAGGCAATGTACTCTTTGGAATAAAAACTATATTATTTTTCCTTTTCTCTGTTATGATTGATCCTTAAGGAAAACAGACATAATTTCAGCTAAGGAACTATTAATATTTTATAACAGTTTAATCATGAATTATACCCAACATCCCCTTGAAACACATAAAACAATTCTAGTTTTACAAATGAGACTGCTGAAGTAAAGTAAGGACCCATTCCTTGCTGGAAAATTCACTCCACTATTATTAATCCTGAAAATGTTCTTGTTAGTAGATGAACTGCATAAGAGACTTTCTAATTACCCTAAGTTCCATTAAAGTATTTTAATGCTTCATTAAAGCTGATGGATGGTACACACCTTTGATTATTCAGGTGCTGATTACTTGTGAAAAACACTTACACCACCAAAGTGTCAGCTAAATAGAGTTCACATCTTATGATATGTTAAGGCTGTGCCTGCAGGAATAGATAAAGTCAGTCTTAGGAGCTCTCTCGGGAATTATTTAAGAACTATTTTTATCATCATATTTTGTTTTAGTATTTCCATTAACATCTGGAAGTTTAAACTAGGGAAACTGTAAAAAGGGAGAATTTAAACTTGCCAAATGTGTGAATAATAATAAAAAAGATTAAAAACAATGAAACAAAAGATCATCGGGTTATTTCTCTACCCATTATAACATTCTAAAATATGCATTTGGCATGTCTTGACCAGAACATTTATTTCACTTTTAAGAGAAAATAACTCCTTATGTGAATTGGGAACATGACCAAAATAAAACAGAGGAAGTAAGAATAACACAATTGTGAAATCTGTTTATAATAGCAAAATCTTTTCATAATTATTTTCTCCAGAGTCTGATAATTTGAAACTCTATGCCAACTAGCAATCAATGAATAAATATCTCTAGTTTCAATGTGCAGTGGGCTTCCCTACTGTTTTTCTCTTCTTGAAATACATGAGTGACTCCTTTGCCTTTGTTGTATTTTATCTGTTGGACAATTCAATTCAAATATTGATCTTTTTCTTCCCCAAAATGTGTTGCATAGCTTTAAATGTTCAAAAAAAGATTAATTCTTTAAGAAAGGAGTATATTCCACCCTTATGGCAGAAAGTGAAGAGGAAATAAAAAGCCTCTTGATGAAAGTGAAAGAGGACAGTGAAAAAGTTGGCTTAAAGCTCAACATTCAGAAAATGAAGATCATGGCATCCGGTCCCATCATTTCATGGGAAATAGATGGAGAAACAGTGGAAACAGTGTCAGACTTTTATTTTTTTGGGCTCCAAAATCACTGCAGATGGTGACTGCAGCCATGAAATTAAAAGACGCTTACTCCTTGGAAGGAAAGCTATGATCAACCTAGATAGCATATTCAAAAGCAGAGACATTACTTTGCCGACTAAGGTCCATCTAGTCAAGGCTATGGTTTTTCCAGTAGTCATGTATGGATGTGGGTGTTGGACTGTGAAGAAGGCTGAGTCCAAAGAATTGATGCTTCTGAACTGTGGTGTTGGAGAAGACTCTTGAGAGTCCCTTGGACTGCAAGGAGATCCAACCAGTCCATTCTGAAGGAGATCAGCCCTGGGATTTCTTTGGAAGGACTGATGCTGAAGCTGAAGCTCCAGTACTTTGGCCACCTGATGCAAAGAGTTGACTCATTGGAAAAGACTTTGATGCTGGGAGGGATTGTGGGCAGGAGGAGAAAGGGACGACCAAGGATGAGATGGCTGGATGGCATCACTGACTCCATGGATGTGAGTCTGAGTGAACTCCGGGAGTTGGTGATGGACAGGGAGGCCTGGTGTGCTGCAGTTCATGGGGTCGCAAAGAGTCGGACACGACTGAGCGACTGAACTTGAACTTGATATTATCACTTTAGGGAGGACCTTGTGTCAGAATGGGTCAAAATGTCTTGTAGACATTAAGGATTTTGAGAACTGTCTCTACTATTTTTGATTTCAGGAAGAGCTCAATGTCTCTCCATTGTTCATGAAATTTGCTCCATTGAAAGGATTTCTTAAATTGCTCATTTATAGCAACTTATGGTAGCATATTAGGAGTTGACTGAGATAAGTTCCTAATGACGCGATATTCACAAACAGTTGCAGCTCAAACAATCCTTTTATTGCTTTGTAACCCACAGAAGAAGGCATGTCCCTAAACTATATATCTCTATGGTAGCCTGGAATTTAATTAATGTCCTTACTTTACCCTATAAGCATAATATGCTGTAAGACCATTAAGATGTAATTTGAGAGAACAGTTTCTGTCAGAAAGAATTAGTGGTTTATTAGAATATAGATTCTGGATCCAGGCTTCCTAGGTTTGAAACCCTGCTCCAGCTTTTATTAGGTTTGCAAAATGTCTTTTTTATTCAGCTTTATTACGGTGTAATTGGGAAAAAAAATGTAATGTATTTGAAGCATTCAATGCGATGATTTGATATATGTATATACTGTGAAAGGATTTCCCTCATCCAGTTAAATATTAGTAACATTCATCCCTCACTTATTCTTTCTTTTCCTTCTAGTGAGTACATTTAAGTTCCACTCTCTTTCAACAGATTTCAATTATACGATACAGTGTTATCAACCATATTCTCCAGTGATATACGTTAGATCCTCAGACCTTACTCTTATTATAGCCACAGTTTGAACCCTTTTACCAACTTCTTTTTCCATCACCTACTACTCCCTGGCAAGCACCAGTCTACTCCTTTCTATGAATTTGTCTTTCCCCCTCTCCCCCAGATTTCAAATATAAATGATAATATAGGGGGTATATGTCATTCTCTGACTTATGCCACCTGGCACAATGCCCTCCATCTTCATTTATGGTATCACAAATACCATGGTTTCTTTTCTTTCTAAGGCAGAATAATATTCATGTGTGTGTGTGTGTGTGTGTGTGTGTGTGCGTGTGCGTGCGTGCGCGTGCGTGTGCGTGTGTGTGCATGTGTGCGCGTGTGCGTGTGTGTGCATGTGTGCGTGTGCGTGTGTGTGTGCGTGTGCGCGTGTGTGTGCGTGTGTGTGTGCATGTGCATGTGCGTGCATGTGCGTGTGCGCGTGTGTGTGTGCGTGTGTGTGTGTGTGTGCGTGTGCGTGCGCCCACTGAAAGTTTCCATGATTTGGCTACTGTGAATAGTGCCGCAATGAATATCGGAGTTCAGACCTCTCGTCAAGATAATGGTTTAGCTTCCTTTGGATATACATCTAGAAATGAGATTATTGGATCATATGGTAGTTTTATTTAAAATTTTTTTAGAATATAAATTTATTTATTTTAATCAGAGGTTAATTACTTTACAATATTGTATTTGTTTTGCCATACATCAACATGAATCTGCCACAGGTATCTGATTTGCTGATTTGTTGAACAATCAATGGTGCATTTCCTGATAGATTACTTTCCTAACCCTGTCCATGCATTTTAAGTCACTATTCTTGAAATTTTAAAAAGTGCTTCCTCTTTGAAATACCTACAATGCTTTTGTTTTCCTAACTGAATTCCACTCAAAAGTCATATGTACAATGCTAAGAATATGGAAAAAAATATATGGATGTAAAATACTATAATGTGTTGGAGACATCTGAAACTTGACTGACAAAAATGACATTTCATAGTCAAATAAAATTCGAAGGAGCACCCTCCACTATTCATAAAAGAGAAATTTGTGTTGGTGTTTCTAGTTATTCAACATTTTATGATAATTAAAAAATTGATACCTAAAATGAGATCAGAAAAGACATTCTACTATAGCCAATGTTAATTTATAGCATATTTTTGAAATAATTCATATCTGAATTAAATTTAAGATGCTATCTGGGCTTCTTCTTTGGAGCTAAACACTCATCAGGTGGCCAACTCACCACCAAAACATAGGTGATATATCAGGAAGATATTTCACCTCAACCACTGGCACCACAATTTGTCTAAGGAAAATAACTGCATACGTGTATTAATATATATATGCATACATAAATATGTATTAAAATACATACATACATATATGCACACATACATTATTATATATGTACACATATACTGCTTCATATCATTGCTATTCACTAATATAATATATAAATGTTTATCTATTCAATATATGTAATATGGAAGATGAAAACTCTGACCATAATCAAAAATATGTTGGTCTGCAAGAGAATGGAGTCTAGGGGGAAAAATTAAGTTGAGGGAAAAAGAAAAAGAGAAGGGGTGCCCAGCTGTGTGTAGTATGAATCATAAGTGTAATCTATAAAGGTTCATCTTATTTTATACCAGAATACTTGATGTGATTGGAGTGTGTGTGTGTGTTGTATATGCCAAAGAACAGCAGAAGGAAACTGCTTGCAGGACTATATAGACAAAAGAGTTAGCTTGTGAGAACACAGATGCCATGAGCAAACAATAGTTTGAAAATATGCCCTTGGCAATTTTCAAATACTTGAGAATGCTTTGGACTTTGCCAGAAACCAATACAATATTGTAAAGTAATTAGCCTCCAATTAAAATAATAAATTAAAAATGAATAAATAAAACATTAAAAAATAAACCTTTATCTTATATACAAATATATATATAAAAAATAAAGTTTGAGATCAGTTTTACCTGAACTTTTGAGATGAATGTTTTACAAATGTCTTGGCTACACATCTCCAAGCTAATCCTGAAAGTTGTCAGAAGGGCACAAGGTCAAGCAACAGTAAAAATTTTTCACCTGCATCATTTTAGTTGGCATAAACGTTGCTGCTGTTGTTCTTTTAAATCATTATATAAACATCAATAGTAATTTGAACACTGATATTGATAGCTTATGACTAGATCTCATATATTTTTCCTTTAAGTTACTTAATAATTCTACAATAAAGTTTAATCTCATTACTTTATTTTTAAAGGAATTACACAGTGTTTTAATTGTTAAACTGCCTGTTAAAAATATTAAGAGGAGAATAACTGGAATTAGCATGCTCTTTTTATTACAACTCTCTAAGTGATTCATTGTTCTGGATTAAGAAAGGGAAGGATTTAAGGATTTTTTACTTCTAAAAAATATAGTGGGTGTAAATACACAATTTATATTTCACTCTGCTGTCAAAAATGACTCTTTGATGGGAATCATTTAAGTTACTGACAACCAGGTTGATATATTTTTATTATATTTCATGGTCACTTATTATTAAAATTGTTTCTGAAAACAGGTTTTTTAATATAATTCCATTTTTTTGTCTCATGCAACAAATATTCCATCTCAAAATCTGACACTAACATTTCTCTTTTCAAAAGACTGGAAAATCAAATCCTAGAACCTAATATCAAGTACACAGCCTGATTTTTGAAATTTGTAAGTGGTTGGGTGAATACTTTCTGTTCTGATTTTTTTTTAAGCCTTTAGAGTAAATATTCCTGCAAGGCTATTTTTTAAATGAATTCATAACTGCTACTTTTATACGTGCTCTTACCCCAAATAAAGGTATTTTAGTCAGAAGATTTGTACTTTTGAAAATAGTGCTTTTAACTTATAAATTAACAAAGATGATTCAGTATTAAGACAGTCAGTTCTGATAGTTGTTGCTTTTAGTTTTCTATTTAAAAAT
This sequence comes from Aepyceros melampus, assembly GCA_006408695.1. Classification (NCBI taxonomy): domain Eukaryota; kingdom Metazoa; phylum Chordata; class Mammalia; order Artiodactyla; family Bovidae; genus Aepyceros; species Aepyceros melampus. Next base: position 277,459 of record SJXQ01009124.1, read on the forward strand.
AATTTTTTATTGAAAGAATTGCTCATAGAGTTTACATCATATAATTTCACCCATCTTCAAATGTTAATAACTTATATAGCCATAATACAATAATTAAAATCTGTGAGTTTGTTTTTCTTGGTACTAGAGAAATATAAAGCCACTCTAAAGTTTAAGTGAATATGAACCTTGGAAACTTATTAGATATAATAACAGAAAAATAATGAAGTTTAAATCAAGTTGTTTATTTGGTTGTTTTTCTTTTAATCTTTGACTTATGACTAATTTATTTAGAGCAAAACACCTGATGGGAAACAGAATAAGGATGAAGATATGAATTTATCTGTTTGTGCAAAATAAAAAAAAATATTTCATATTCTCTTCATTTAATATGCTGTTAAAATATTTAACATAATTTGGACAAGGAGATAATTTAAGTGTTCTGCTCTTTTTGGTCATCTGATTCTCTTGGATTAGACACATTTGTATAATTTCTTCTGAAGAATCCCCAAAGGTGCATGAGCACTATCAAAGTCTTTGAAGCAATGAAAAGACTTACTTTGTGTGGGATCATTTTCCTTCACTGTGTGAAGTTTATCAGTTCATCAGTAAACATAGACTCTGAATATTCTTGCCCAGTAATGCATAGTTGTAAACAAATATGATGACCATGCTGAATAATTATAACACAAGTTAAACTCATAATTTCATTTTAAATTTGGTCCATACATTGCCTGAGTGCCATGGAAAAGCTGTTGGCAGTATCCATTCATTTGAGTCACTCTGCTGTTCCCTGTCACCTTCCATTTGCTCCTCTAGACCTTCGTCTAAGATTCTCCTCCTACTTCGTGACTCTGTGGGTTAGGTCACTGGGATCTGTCGCTCTGTCATTTCTGGGTGCTGGGAACTAGTCAACGGGGAGCACAGGCAGGAAATGAGAGTTAGATAGGAAAGTATGATCCCTTGACTTCTTCTGGGAAGGGCCACTACAAACCGGCTCCTTTTATCTAAAGGGTGGCCTGACTCAGCTCTCTCTCTCCAGCTCCAAGTAACCAGCATTGCTGTCTCCTACCTCTGTTCGGGCTTGAGATGTCGAAGCTGCCCATTCATAGTAACCCTGTGACTCTGCAATGTTCTCTGAGATTCAGCTACACTTTGTGCTTCGTGTATGTATGTGTATGGGTAGGGAGAAAGAGAGAGAGAGAAAAAACAGAGAGAGAGGGAGAGGGAGAGGGACAAGACAGAGGCATAAACATACAAGAGGAATTAAAGATAGAGAGACAAAGGGACACAGAAAGATTTCAGAAATCAAAGCTCTAAGTTTCATGACTTTTGATTATGCAAATAAAATAATATATACAATAGGTGAAGTCGCTCAGTCGTGTCTGACTCTGTGACCCCACGGACTGTAGCCCACCAGGTTCCTCTGTCCATGAGATTCTCCAGGCAAGAGTACTGGAGTGGGGTGCCATTGCCTTCTCCAGGGGATCTTCCCAACCCAGGGATTGAACCCAGGTCTTCCACGTTGAAGGCAGATGCTTTAACCTCTGAGCCACCAGGGACGCCAAGAAAGGAAGAAAGTATGATCAAATCCAGAGGCTCCTGAACTAATTTAAAATAATAACAATAAAGAAAGATGATCACAGACCAGGTAGAGGACCTAGAAAAACAGGTTAATTTAATGATACTAATTTTTGATTCCTGCCTCTGTTTCCTTGTTTTGGTATACATCCTTCAGACCAGATCCCATTCCCCTCACTTCCCTCTACCTCCAGGAATACAGGACTTGCTACATGAGGGGGTACCCTTCCAAAAAGCAACCTAGTGAAATCCCATTCTCAGCATTCCCACACTTTCCCAAGTTAAGTTATTCATTTCATCTTATCAATATATGTCAATATCAAAAAATGTTTACTTTTATTTCCAAGTTTAAGAATACATTATGGCAGTTTGACCTGAAGCTAAAATTATCTCACGTTAGTATGTTTAGTGTCTAAGATATCAATAATTTAAACACCCCAATTAATATGGCTACACTTCAAAATAATTTTCTATAGGCCTAAACTCATGGATGATGAAAATATCAGATCTTCGGTATGAATTAACTGGAATGATTGAGGGAGCAGAGTTCTATAATCAAAATGGAAATGATCTAGGGTACCAAGTCCTGGGTGTGTATCCTGAATAAACCCTCCCCTATTTGATACAAGGAAATATTCTCTAGTGACCATGGCCTTATTAAATTCTATGCAGATTATTCTGTCATTCTTTAAATCACCCATCTGCTCCCTTAATATCACATCTGTCCTTGAGAATCTCTGCCCCAGATGATTCAATATCATGGAGAATAATTCTTCATGTGAAAAAATGATGATAATGCTGAAAGTTATGTAACTAAGGAAGATATGTAAAATCAGGTTAAAAAATACATTTCAGTAAAAATTCCCAGGTAGCTCAGTGGTAAAGAATCTGCCTGCGAACGTAGAAGCCACAGGAGACATGGGTTCTATCTCCGGGTTGGGAAGATCTGCTGGAGGAGGAAATCACAACCCTCTCTAGTATTCTTGACAGGAGAATCCCATGAACAGAGGATTCTGGCAGGTGCAGTCCACGGGGTTGCAAAGACTTGGACATGACTGAGTGTCAGAGAAAGTACACATGCAAAAACACCCAAGAGAATAAACCAATAATAATAGTTAATAGTGAATGTTCAGGATATGATGTCTAGACAGTTCAGGCATGATTTGAATCATTATGGTGACTGCAGCCATGAAATTAAAAGACGCTTACTCCTTGGAAGGAACGTTATGACCAATCTAGACAGCATATTCAAAAGCAGAGACATTACTTTGCCAACAAAGGTCCGTCTAGTCAAGGCTATGGTTTTTCCTGTGGGCATGTATGGATGTGAGAGTTGGACTATAAAGAAACCTGAGTACCGAAGAATTGATGCTTTTGAACTGTGGTGTTGGAGAAGACTCTTGAGCGTCCCTTGGACTGCAAGGAGTTCCAACCAGTCCATTCTGAAGGAGATCAGTCCTGGGTGTTCTTTGGAAGGAATGATCTAAAGCTGAAACTCCAGTACTTTGGCCATCTCATGTGAAGAGTTGACTCATTGGAAAAGACTCTGATGCTGGGAGGGATCGGGGGCAGGAGGAGAAGGGGACGACCGAGGATGAGATGGCTGGATGGCATCACCGACTCGATGGACGTGAGTTTGAGTCAATTCCAGGAGTTGGTGATGGACAGGGAGGCCTGGGGTGCTGCGATTCATGGGGTCACAAAGAGTCGGACACGACTGAACCACTGAACTGAACTGATACAGTAAGTACTTAATAAACATTGGTTGAATAGTTGAGAAGCATAATGAGGACCTGTAACATGTAAGTGATAATCCTTATGGCCCCATCATGATATAATCTAGAGTAGTATATTGAGAAAATCTATTTTCATATCTGGCTTGAATATTTATCACTTGGGATTGTCAGTGCCAACATTGGTCTATCTCTTCCTTGAAGAGGGGAACTTTAACAGTCTATTATTCCAAGAAAATGATTGAGTTCTCTTTCTTGCCTGTTTATTTTATCTGCTAGTGGATATGTGTTTCCAAAAGAGTTCACCCTGTTCCCAAGAACCAGTCTATCTTTTGTGCTGCTTATCTGAGTTTCTTGCTTCTTGACTGAAAGAAAGGAGTCAAGTCAACACTCAAGATGTGTTAGTAGAAAACAATCTCTCCTTTCTTCATGTCTGCCTATCACATGACTTACAAGAAAAGCACTATCTAAATACCTACGTATATATTTTGGACTGTAAGGAGATAAAACCAGTCCATCCTAAAAGGAATCAACCCTGAATACTCATTGGAAGGACTGATGCTGAAGCTGCAATATTTTGGCCATCAGATGTGAAGATTCATCTCACTGGAAAACACCCTGATTCTGGGAGAGAGTTGGGGCAGGAGGAGAAGGGGGTTTCAAAGGATGAGATGGTTGGATGGCATTACCAACTCAATGGACATAAGTTTGAGCAAACCCTGGGAGACAGTGAAGGACAGGGAAATCTGGCATTCTCTAGTCTATGGGGTTGAAACAGTTGGACATGACTTAGTCAACAACAACAACAAACAACAGTGTATCTAAATACACAGGCACACTCCCCTCACTAATCTACTCTCACATAAATTTACTTTCCTCTTCACTGCAAATCAATGCATGATTCAGAAGTATGGTGATTTGTCTAATGCTGTTTCTAACTAGGAAATATGGAGCTAATATTTAAATTCAGATTCTTCACAGCACATTAGTAATAGGAAATTAGAACACAAATTGTGTGTTCTTAATCTAACACACCACTTTCTTTTTAATAAGCTATGCTTCTCATATGTTCGTGTATTTGTGTGTATTCAACTGTTCAGACATGCCAGACTCTTTGGGATCCCGTGGACTGGAGCTCATATGTTTAGTAGTATCTATAATTTTCTTATTGACATTTTTATTTATTTCAGCCATTCAACATAGGTCCTACTATTACATTCCACACTCAAGTTTTTTTTTTTTTTAATTAATCCATGTGTTTGGATCTGGATAAAGTTGAAAAGTAAAAAAAAAAAAAAATAGAGATTTGTGGATGGAATACAGGCTGAACATTTGCATGAGGCAGTTAGAAAGACAAATGGCCCAAAGCTAAGTTCTACTGGAAAAAAAAGGAAAAGGGGAAAAGGTGGAAAGAACCAACTCAGTGTGAATATGTGAGCCTGCTGGTCTAGCTGGCAGAATATCCATGTGTGGGCAGTTCTTATAGTTTAAAAGCATTAATTTACTCCAGGTAATAAGTACTTAATCATACATTTGCTTTACTTTAAAAGTTCAATATTTTTAACTTTCAATGAGTTTCAAAAATGTAATCCTTAACATAAATTAAAAAAAAAAAAAAATAGAGATTTGTGGATGGAATACAGGCTGAACATTTGCATGAGGCAGTTAGAAAGACAAATGGCCCAAAGCTAAGTTCTACTGGAAAAAAAAGGAAAAGGGGAAAAGGTGGAAAGAACCAACTCAGTGTGAATATGTGAGCCTGCTGGTCTAGCTGGCAGAATATCCATGTGTGGGCAGTTCTTATAGTTTAAAAGCATTAATTTACTCCAGGTAATAAGTACTTAATCATACATTTGCTTTACTTTAAAAGTTCAATATTTTTAACTTTCAATGAGTTTCAAAAATGTAATCCTTAACATAAATCAACATTTTGACTGGAAAAATCTGTAAAATGCTTTTCTCACCACGCTGAAGATGATTTCATTTATAAAATAAATGACATGCCATCAATAAGGAGGGTTGAGCTGACAAAGACAAGCCTTACTCTCTATAAATTATATATATATAGATAGAGAGATATGCAACTTCTTTATTGCACAATTCATCAATATGAATTGATTTTAATTTTTGTCTCCAATCATTGCCTTCTATTATGCTTCCTTGCACCTTTTTCTTTCCCTTAATTACATTCTGTACAGCTTCCATTACTTTGTGTTCACGTTCAAGTAGGTAAGATGCTTAGTCAAATTAAAAGAATCTCCTCCACGTTCACTTACTGTGAGCTGTTCCCTCTCCCATCAATGCTGGTTAGCCTTTAGGAGGAGGGACTTGGGGAGAAAAAGCAGACTGTATACTTTTCCTGAAACGGCTCCCTCTCTCACTCTTCCTTGTCCCACTCCCCCACCTTTTGTTTTCCTGGGTTTCCATTCCCCTGTCAAGTTCCTGTGGAAAGAGCAATAGTTCTGAGATGCAAGTACCTTGTGCATAAGTAGCTGCTCACTATTGTAGACCCATGTTTGCTCCTGTTTCTTTTCTGGTTAAGACAGAGTATGTATGTTCTCTGTCTTAGGGGAATACCAGACCACCTGACCTGCCTCTTGAGAAATCTGTATGCAGGTCAGGAAGCAACAGTTAGAACTGGACATGGAACAACAGACTTGTTCCAAATAGAAAAAGGAGTATGTCAAGGCTGTATATTGTCACCCTGCTTATTTAACTTATATGCAGAGTACATCATGAGAAACGCTGGGCTGGAAGAAACACAAGCTGGAATGAAGATTGCTGGGAGAAATATCAATAACCTCAGATATGCAGATGACACCACCCTTATGGCAGAAAGTGAGGAGGAGCTAAAAAGCCTCTTGTTGAAAGTGAAAGAGGAGAGTGAAAAAGTTGGCTTAAAGCTCAACATTCAGAAAACGAAGATCATGGCATCTGGCCCCATCACTTCATGGGAAATAGATGGGGAAACAATGGAAACAGTGTCAGACTTTGTTTTTTTTTGGGCTCCAAAATCACTGCAGATGGTGACTGCAGCCATGAAATTAAAAGGCGCTTACTCCTTGGAAGAAAAGTTATGACCAACCTAGATAATATATTCAAAAGCAGAGACATTACTTTGCCGACTAAGGTCCGTCTAGTCAAGGCTATGGTTTTTCCTGTGGTCATGTATGGATGTGAGAGTTGGACTGTGAAGAAGGCTGAGCGCCGAAGAATTGATGCTTTTGAACTGTGGTGTTGGAGAAGACTCTTGAGAGTCCCTTGGACTGCAAGGAGATCCAACCAGTCCATTCTGAAGGAGATCAACCCTGGGATTTCTTTGGAAGGAATGATGCTAAAGCTGAAGCTCCAGTACTTTGGCCACCTCATGCGAAGAGTTGACTCATTGGAAAAGACCCTGATGCTGGGAGGGATTGGGGGCAGGAGGAGAAAGGGATGACAGAGGATGAGATGGCTGGATGGCATCACGGACTCGATGGACGTGAGTCTGAGTGAACTCCGGGAGTTGGTGATGGACAGGGAGGCCTGGCGTGCTGCGATTCATGGGGTCGCAAAGAGTCGGACACGACTGCGCGACTGAACTGACTGACTAACTGATGTATGTTCTCTGTGAGAGAGGGAAAAAAAAAAGTTGTTTATCGAGAGGATGACATGTCTGAGTGAATACGTGAAGGAGCCCTGCAGGGGAGGAGCCTTCCACACAATTTCCCAAGGTAAGAAACATAATCAATAAATTTAAATTTAAAAATAATAATTAAAAAAAGAAATGTAATAAATCATGGTCCACAGCGATCTACAGGACAGCCTCTTTGTTCAGCTGCCAGCCTTGTAAGTGGTGAATCTTAAGTGGCTTCAAAGTGGAGTCTCTCCACAGGGTCCACTTGACCCCTTGCACATTTCCTTTATCTTCAGCATTCTAAGAAAGTGCAATACTGGCTGTGCCCATGGCTTTCTCATCTCTACATTCTCCTTTTCAATGATACTCTCTTTTCCAGGTTCAAATAAGAAGCTCAGGAGATAGATCTGTCAGTGAGTGCATAAGGAGATATCTAATCAGGGAAAGATGCCAGTCAACACAGTTGCTTCAGTCCTTTTTTAAAACACAGAATAATGATTGTATATTCATGGGGTCGCAAAGAGTCAGACATGACTGAGCAACTGAACTGAACTGAACTGATTCATCTCCAGTTGTAAGTTCTAGTAGCCAGTTTCAGTATCATAAGAAATATACCAGTTAACATGACAAAAAACATAAAAGCAAATAAAATCACACTTTAAAGAGATAAAAGTACTTATTGATTCTGGAAACCAAGTGAAACAAAAAAAGTTGAATTATATAGATGTGTTTAAATTTTGTGGTCTATGGAGACATGATTAGAAACCTACAGTCAGGGTTTTAAGTGCTACCTGGAAGAGAAGATATGCATAAGGTTTAGTAGAAACAGGCAGCTAGAAAAAAGGCTGGCTTTGCTCACATATTAGAAAACTGAGACCATCTGATCCACACATCAAGTCAAGGGAAGAGAGTTAGTCAGAGAAATTGGAAACAGAGTCTCTATCATTCATGGATGTGAGATCTGGAGTCTAATTGCAACCTGGAAATAGAAACCAACTCCAAAATTAGATAATGGCCATTAACATGTTAAAATTCAGTCACTACCTTATAATAATATAAGCCAGTGTGACAAAATGATTTTGAAGGAAATGTTTTTAGGACAAACTCATATGGACCTCTCTAAAGGGGTGAGAAAAGGTATCATTCCTCAAAGATGAACCAAAAATTGACAGAGCCATCTCTTAAGCCAATAAACTATCATGAAGGAGAGTCAATTCTATAAACAGGAGATTTAGCAGTCCCAGGAAATAGCAAAAATCTAAAGAGATTATAAAAGTACTACAAAAATTATGAAAAATATTTAAACACATAGAATGTTAAGTGCTGCTTATTCATTCATAGGTAGTACAAAATATTTGAAAAATAACTCAATATAACTTCTAAAATTAAAAATATAGTAATTAAATTTTAAATAGCATTTAAAAGATATATAGTATTCTATAATAGATTTGCAGTAATAAATCAGGTAATGTAGTATAGGAATTTTGAAAGGTGGAAAATACTGAAGAGATGTTAAAAGTGCTAAGGATACACTGAGAAAATCCAGATGGAGGAAAAAAAAAAGAAGTGCAAGCAATACTGCAAGATAATATTCAGTGTTTTCTAGGTGCAGAGAGATTACTGAATTCTTACACTGACTATACATCAATTTAAAACATAAAAATCTAATACTTACCCCGTATACATCATAGAGAGAATGCAGAACATTAAATTTAGAGACAATCAAAAGCACTTCAATAGACTGACAGAATACTTCTCATTAATAAGAATAGATGCCTGAAGACAAATGATTAACATGTTTAAATAGCTGAGGGAACATCTAGATGTCACTAGACTTCTATGTCCATTTAGATTATCATACAATAATAAGAAGAAAATAAATAGCTTTTAGATTACATTCAGAATTTCATAAATAAAAAAAGTACTAACAATGAATTTCAAGGAATAAAAAAGGAAGAAGCTGTATACAAGGTAAAGAAACAGTAAATCAAGGAATCAGTAAATATATTAGCTAACTTATTACTCATTTGCTGAAATATTTCAGATAATTTAAAACAGGTTAGAAATAATATTAATACTATGTACAAATAATATGAAATTCCAAAGGAGAATATCTAAGATAAAATATTTTATTGCTCCTGTACTGTGTGCTGAGTTCCATTTTTTCATAGTCAAGTATGCATATTAATAATTTATAAAGAGAAATAAAATTCAAACTACAGTGTCTTTAAAAAGAGTAATTAAGAAAACACAATGCATCCAGAGGGAAAGCAAGATTAGAAAAAATAAACTAAAATAGTATGCAAAGAAACAAAATAACATAGAATATGTCCAAATATATCAGAAATAACAACATGTACATGACTTGAGGGCTTCCCTTGTGGCTCAGTTGGTAAAGAAACTGCCCGCAATGCAGGAGACCTGAGTTCAATCCCTAGGTTGGGAAGATCCCCTGGAGAAGGGAAGGGCTACTCACTCTGGTATTTAGACTTCCCTGGTGGGTCAGATGGTAAAGTGTCTGCCTACAATATGGGAGACCTGGATTTGATCCCTGGGTCGGGAAGATCCTCTGGAGAAGGAAATGGCAACCCACTCCAGTATTCTAGCCTGAAAAAGCTCATGGACATAGGAGCCGGGTAGGCTATGATCCATGGGGTTGCAAAGAGTGGGACACGACTGAGCAACTAAACTTTCAACATTCATCAGACTTCAGGACTTCTCTTGTGCTTCAGCTGGTAAAGAAACTGCCTGAAATGCAGGAAACCGGAGCTGGATCTCTGGGTTGGGAAGATCCCCTGGAGAAGGGAAAGGCTACCCACTCCAGTGTTCCTGGTAGGCACTGGAGCAGTGGATTTGTGGGGCTCCAGCGACTGTGAGGAGATATGCTACGTCTAAGAACAAAAGAGAAGTCGCAGCAAGATGGCAGGAGGGGTGAAATCACATCAAGAATCAAACGCCATTCCACCAGAGTTGCTCAGAGGGCTCAGACAAACGTTGGGCACATCAAGGCCCAGAGACCCCACAGAGACTGAGCCAGAACTGTGCTTGAGTGTCTGGTGTGGAGGCATAGGTCACCAGTGAACTGCCAGGGGCAGGGGCTCTGGGTGCAGCAGAACTGGGTATGACATAAGCCCTCTTGGAGGAGGCCGCTATTACCCCACCATCAGTTCAGTTCAGTCTCAGGCGTGTCCGACTCTCTGCGACCCCATGGACTGCAGCACGCCAGGCCTCCCTGTCAATAACCAATTCTGGGAGTTTACTCAAACTCATGGCCATTGAGTGGTGATGCCACCCAACCATCTCATCCTCTGATGTCCTCTTCTCCTCCCACCTTCAATCGTTCCCAGCATCAGGCTCTTTTCAAATGAGTCAGTTCTTTGCATCAGGTGGCTGAGCCACAAACTTACACATTCTTGGAGGGCACAAACAGAACCTTGTGTGCACCAGGACCCAGGAGAAAGGAGCAGTGACCCCACAAGGGACTGACCCAGACTTGCCCGTAAGAGTCCAGGAGTCTCCAGCAGAGGCGTGGGTCAACAGTGGACTGCCGCAGGGCTGGGAGCACTGAATGCAGCAGTGCCTGCATGAGAACATTTGAAGGAGGTTGCTTTAATCTCCATTACTTCCACTATGGTTTCAGTTCAGTTCAGTTCAGTCACTCAGTCGTCTCCGACTCTTTGAGACTCCATGAATCGCAGCACACCAGGCCTCCCTATCTGTCACCAACTTCCAGAGTTCACTCAGACTCACGTCCATCGAGTCGGTGATGCCATCCAGCCATCTCATCCTCTGTCGTCCCCTTCTTCTCCTGCCCCCAATCCCTCCCAACATCAGAGTCTTTTCCAATGAGTCAACTCTTTGCATCAGGTGGCCAAAGTACTGGAGTTTTAGCTTTAGCATCATTCCTTCCAAATAAATCCCAGGGCTGATCTCCTTCAGAATGGACTGGTTGGGTCTCCTTGCAGTCCAAGGGACTCTCAAGAGCTTCTCCAACACCACAGTTCAGAAGCATCAATTCTTCAGCGCTCAGCTTTCTTCACAGTCCAACTCTCACTTCCATACATGACCACTGGAAAAAGGATAGCCTTGACTAGACGGACCTTAGTCGGCAAAGTAATGTCTCTGCTTCTGAATATGCTATCTAGGTTGGTCATAACTTTCCTTCCAAGGAGTAAGCGTCTTTTAATTTCATGGCTGCAATCACCATCTGGCCCCAGGTAAATAACAGAGAGGGAACCCAGCCCTATCCATCAACAGAAAATTGGATGACCCAATTTCCCTCTTGGTCAGTCTCTCCCATCAGGAAGATTCCATAGGCCCCTTGTCTTCTCCAACAGAGGGCAGACAGAATGAAAGCCACAATCACAGAAAACTAACCAATCTAATCACATGGACCACAGCCTTGTCTAACTCAATGAAACTATCAGCTATGCCATGTAGGGCCAGCCAAGACAGAAGGGTGATAGTGGAGAGTTCTGACAAAATGTGGTTCACTGGAGAAGGGAATGGCAAACTCCAGTATTCTTGACTTAAGAACCCCATGAACAGTATGAAAGGCAAAAAGTTAGGACACTGAAAGATGAACTGCCCAGGTCAGTAGGTGCCCAATATGCTACTGGAAATCAGTGGAGAAATAACTCCAGAAAGAATGAAGGGATGGAGCCAAAGCAAAAACAACACCCAGTTGTGGATGTAACTGGTGATGAAGGTAAAGTCTAATGCTTTAAAGGGCAGTATTGCATAGGATCCCCTGGTGGCTCAGAGGTTAAAGCGTCTGCCTCCAATGCGGGAGACCCGGGTTCGACCCCTGGGTTGGGAAGATCCTCTGGAGAAGGAAATAGCAATCCACTCCAGTATTCTTGCCTGCAGAATCCCATGGGCAGAGAAGCCTAGTAGGTTACAGTCCACGGGGTTGCAAAGAGTCGGACACGACTGAGCGACTTCACCTCATTGCATAGGAACTTGGAATGTTAAGTCAATAATCAATGCAAATTGGAACTGATCAACAGTGGATGGCAAGAGTGAACATTGACATTTCAGGAATCAGCAAACTAAACCTGACTGGAATGTATCAATTTAACACAGATGACAATCATAATCATCTTGAGGGCAAGAATCCTTTAGAAGAAATGGAGTAGCCATCATAGTCACCAAAGACTCTGATGCAGTGTTTGGATGCAATCTCAAAAATGACAGAATTATCTCCTTTCATTTCCAATGATCACAATCACAGCAATCCAAGTCTATCCCCTGACCAGTAACACTGAAGAAGCTGAAGTCGAATGATTCTATGAAGACCTACAAGACCTTGTAGAACTAACACCCCCCAAAATGTCATTTTCATTATAGGGAACTATAATGAAAAATAAGAAGTCAAGAAATACCTGGAGTAACAGACAAATTTGGCCTTGGAGTACAGAATGAAGCAGGGGAAAAGCTAATAGAATTTTGCCAAGAAAATGCACTGGTCATAGCAAACACCTTCTTCCAACAACACAAGAGAAATCTCTACACATGGACATCACCAGATGGTCAATATCAAAATCGGGTTGATTATATTCTTTGCAGCCAAAGATGACAGCCAGCAAAAACAAGACTGGGAGCTGACTGTGGCACAGACCATGAACTCCTTATTGCCAAATTCAGACTTAAATGGAAGAAAATAGGGAAAACCACTAGACCATTCAGGTGTGACCTAAATCATATCCCTTACAATTATACAGTGGAAGCAACAAATAGATTAAAGGGATTAGATCTGAGAGACAAAGTGCCTGAAGAACTATGGACAAGGTTCGTGACATTGTACATAAGGCAGGGATCAAGACCACCCCTAGGGAAAATAAATGCAAAAAAGCAAGATGGTTGTCTGGGGACGTCTTACAAATAGCTGTGCATAGAAGAGAAGCAAAAAATAAAGGAGAAAAGGAAATGTATACTCATTTTAATGGTGAGTTTCAAAGAAGAGCAAGCAGAGATAAGAAAGCTTTCCTCAGCGATTGATGCAAAGAAATAGAGGAAAACAATAGAAGGGAAAGTCTAGAGATCTCTAGAAAATTAGAGATAGCAAGGGAACATTTCATGCAAAGATGGGCACAATAGAGGACATAAATGGCATGGACCTAACAGAAGCAGAAGATATTAAGAAGAGGTGGCAAGAATACACAGAAGAACTATACAAAAAGATCTTCACAACCCAGAGAATCACGATGCTGTGATCACCAGCCCAGAGATAAGTATCCTGCAGTGCAAAGTCAAGTGGGCCTTAGGAAGCATCAGTACAAACAAAGGTAGTGGAAGTGATGGAATTCCAGTAGAGCTATTTCAAATACTAAAGATGATGCTGTGAAATGCTACACACAATATGTCAGCAAATTGGAAAACTCAGCAGTGGCCACAGCACTGGAAAAGGTCAGTTTTCATTCCAATTCCAAAGAAAGGCAATGCCAAAGAATGCTCAAACTACTGCACAATTGCACTCATCTCACACACTAGCAAAGTAATGCTCAAACTTCTCCAAGCCAGGCTTCAACAGTTCATGAACAGTGAAATTCCAGATGTTCAAGCTGGATTTTGAAAAGGCAGAGAAACCAGAGAACAAATTGCCAACATCCATTGGATATTGAAAAAGCAAGATAGTTCCAGAAAACAACAACAACAACAAAAACATCTGCTTTACTGACAATGCCAAAGCCTTTGACTGTGTAGACCACAACAAACTGTGGAAAATTCTGAAAGAGTTAGGAATACCAGACCACCTGACCTGCTTCTTGAGAAATCTATATGCAGGTCAGGAAACAACAGTTAAAACTGGACATGGAACAATAGACAGGTTCCAAATATGGAATGGAGTATGTCCAGACTGTATATTGTTACCTTGCTTACTTAACTTCTATGCAGAGTACATCATGAGAAACACTGGGCTGGGTGAAACACAAGGTGGAATCAAGATTGCTGGGAGAAATATCAATAACCTCAGATATGCAGATGACACCACCCTTATGACAGAAATCAAAGAAGAACTAAAGAGCCTCTTGATGAATATGAAAGAGGGAGTGAAAAAGCTGGCTTAAAACTCAACATTCAGAAAATTGGGATCATGGCATCTTGTCCCATAACATCATGGCAAATAGACGGGGAAACAGTGACAGACTTTATTTTCTTGGGCTGCAAAATCACTGCAGATGGTGACTGCAGCTATGAAATTAAAAGATGCTTGCTCCTTGGAAGCTGTGACCAACCTAGAAAGCATATTAAAAAGCAGAGATATTACCTTGCCAACAAAGGTCCATCTAGTCAAGGCTATGGTTTTTCCAGTAGTCATGTATGGATGTGAGAGTTGGACTATAAAGAAAGCTGAGCGTTGAAGAATTGATACTTTTGAACTGTGGTGTTGGAGAAGACTCTTAAGAGTCCCTTGGACTGCAAGGAGATCCAACCAGTCCATGCTAAAGGAAATCAATCCTGAATATCAGTTGGAAGGACTGATGCTGAAGCTGAAACTCCAATAGTTTGGCCACCTGATGTGAAGAACTGATTCATTTGAAAAGACCCTGATGCTGGGAAAGTTTGAAGGCAGGAGGAAAAGGAGATGACAGAGGTTTGAGATGTTTGGATGGCATCACCAACTCAATGGACATGAGTTTGAGTAAACTCTGGGAGATGGTGATGGGCAGGGATGCCTGGGGTTCTGCAGTCTGTGAGGTTGCAAAGAGTCAGACATGACTGAGTGACTGAACTGTACTGATTTGAACTGAAGTGACTTCAACTTGCCTCTTAATAAAGTTATAATGTTATCTTTAGATAAGATGCTTGAGTTTAAGATATCAGACTCAAAAAGTTGCCAGTGAAGCTAATATTTAGATATGGCCATGGAAACTGAAGAACTGGAAACAAGAAATCAACTGTATGCAATATAGCAATTTTTGTCTACATGGAGCTTTGAATTCACCCAGTGCTTAAAAGTGTTACTCCCTCAGTCATTTCTAACTCTTTGAGACGGCATGGGCTGTAGCATGCAAGTCTCCTCTGTCCGTGGACTTCTACAACCAAGAATATTGGAGTGGGTAGCCATTCCTTCTCCAGGGGAGCTTCTCAACCCAGGGATGAAACCCAGGTCTCTGGCTTTACAGGAAGATTCTTTACCCTCTGAGTGATCAGGGAAGCCCTGAATTCATCACCCAGGTTTATACAAACTACAGTCTAGTAAGGCAGATTTCGTCTTTAGGTAATGAAGTAACCATTTAAGTAAGAAGATCTTACCAAAATATCGATTAAAAAGAAGACAGACAGGTATCATGAATCTTAAGTAGAAACAATTGGAAGGTACTGAAGCACGAGATGGATATTGCCTTTATTTTAAAAAGGTTATGCTGGCTGTGGTTGGGAGCAAATGTAAAGTGGTTGCTGCAGGATTATGAGGGTATGGAAGAGTTTGTAGTCTACACTTAGGAAGTGATTGCTGCAATAGAATTGTAAGTAAGTTAAGTTATGGAGTGTTGAGTCTAACAGTTAAAGAAGAGAGATGTGTTGTTTGTGGGTTATCTCAAGCTGAAACACCACCCTATATCCTATCTGTGTTTCAGGAGTAATCTGTTTCACTTGTCTGCAGACAAGAGTATCAGCTGATGTGCAAGGAAAAATGAAGTCCTTGGCAAAAAAGCAAGATCAGTTGGTGCTTTTGGAGACAATAATAAAAGTATAAGTATTTACTAGAACTATTTTCATTTCAGTTGATTAAAAATGTAAAGCTCTCTTCATATATGTATTCATAAATTTTGCTTTCTCAGCAGACTTCAAAAATTACTTGTTATCTATAGTTGATCATTTCTGCTGATACCACACTGAATTTAATTGAACTTTGGCCTTCAAAATTCATGAAGTGTATTATAAATCTTTTAAATAATTCATGCATGGAGCACAGCGTAACATGCATGAGGCAGGCAGGTATTTTCAAGTCTACAATTGACCTTACACCACTGGTTTCTGAGACACTAATAGATTACTTTTATTTTCCTTCACTTCCCTTCATATGTCCTTATGCTTTATAACTGTTCATCTAATTAAGTGGTGCTTACTTTTTTCACACACATGAAGGCTCACACTTAATCTGTCAAGGAAAAAGAAACTTGTCTATATTGATCTAGAAGAGTTTCCTTTTGTGTGAATTTTTTGGTGGTAGTATTTCAATGGTAACAAATACAGCTGGATTAGTGACAGGAAGAAAAATATTTCTTAGCAAATATTACTAGGAAATTATAAAAACGTATATCAGAAAGAGGAGCTTATACTTGTTCTGAACTCCTGCCCTATGGAGTACTGATATAAGAAATTTTGATTAAATTGTGCAGAAGACTTGAGAAAAGCTCTAGGATCTATTTGCCACTGACAGCAAAGATGAGGGGTGAGAATAATATAATACTCAATGTGATATATAAAACTTCATAATAATAAGCTGATACTCTTCAATCATCCTAAAGAATCTTTAATGTCCTTCTAGAACAGCATCATAAAAAAAAAATAAGCAGGGAGAATAGGCAAATGTGTTGCTATGGATAAAAGGGAAAGCACCATCCATGAGTATTAAAGAAGACAACTCAAATCAACAATCTTTATGTTTAGAGACTCTATATAGGCTGTGATTTTCCTCCCACTCTATAGAAAGGAAGGATCAGGATTAAGAAAACTCCCAAAGGAGAATGAAAGGGTCAATGAGAAAGCCTGTGGAAGTGACTAACAATACACTGAAATTCTAAAAATACTGAGTATATGAGTTATTTGACTTTTTGTTACATTTTTTTGTCATTATCTAACATATTCAAATGAAAAGTGTGCATCAGAATTTCTTCAAATATTTCCATCACTGATATAAATAAAAGTTAAAAAAGGAAATACAAAATGAACAGAGAAATAATTCAACATAATCTTGTAGGGGAAAAAGATAGAAATATAGAGGATATTAAAAAATAAAATTAGTATAATAGAAAACTAGACAAAGCAACCAGTGAGCAAAGACATAATTGGAAACTGAAAAAAGAAAAACCCTAGAGAAATGTAACATCTTTTTTCATCTCTATCATGTATCATTACGTTTCAACTCAACATGTAATTAACACTGCTTTGTAAATATACCATTTAGTAACTTATTCACCAAGAACCTTTTCTAAAACCTGTGGGAAAGCCAATAAAAATAATTAGAAAAGTTGAACACTAGTTGTAGTTAACATTCACCTCTTTCCACATAGGAGTTGGCTGAAAATGGGAGTATGGAAAATGGACTGTGTTACTATTCTCTCCTTTTGGAATGTGATACATTGCTGTAAATTTCTTGCAAGGAAATAAAAAACACATGACTTGGAAGTATTATTATATATATCTTTTGATTACTTTTATCATATTCTATTTTTTTAAAATAAATTTAACAAATAAAAGACATTTTGTTGACCCAAACTACATAAACTTGTATGTATAAAGAAGTACTAACGTATGTATATATGTATGTATATATATATGTTTATATACATACACAAGTTAATGAAGACCAGGTCAACAAAATCCCTGTTCTTTGGCAAATTAAATACATAAATATGCATGTTTATATATGTTAAATATATTGTGATCTCGTCTTACATCTATTTAATTATGTGTTTTTCTTTTTTGTTTATGCTATTGGAGGCTCACAAGGAGTTAATAAATGATTTTAATTACCTGCCTAACATTTTACAGCACATAAATTAATGTGACTTCATACCAAAAATTTTATTTGAAGCACATATTGTTTTTGGAGGTAAAACGTTTGAAGATTTTACTACAGTGGTCTAACAATTATTGAGTTTTTAATGGGAGAATTGCTCAATGTAGTAAATTAAAATTGGCAGTTGAAGCTGCAAACATTCACAGAGGGAATCAGCATATAATTTTAAACCATCAATTGTCCAGTTTAACATTTTGGCTCTCACACTCTCAACACAGGTGCCCAGCATTGTAGGGACTCTGGAGAAGAGCGCTGGTCAATATTCCATAATATAATTTTCAGTTTGTTCACCAGACATAAGTGCTATCCTTTGTGGCAGTGAGCTTTGCTGATAATACAAATGCATGTGTGTGTGCTAAGTCATTTCAGTCGTCTGACTCTTTGTGCCCCATGGACCATAGCCCGCCATGCTCCTCTGTCCATGGGATTCGCCAGGCAAGAATACTGGAGTAGGTTGCCATACCCTTCTTTGGGGGATCTTCCCAACCGTGTGGGATGGAACCAACCTCTCATGTCTCCTGCACTGGCAGACAGGTTCTTTACTACTAGTGACACCTTTGAAGCCCAAGAATAGAAATGGGATGTTTCAAATTACTTTTGCTTTCCTAATCATTAGTTTTTAATAAAAACATAAAAGCCATAATAATTTTATGGCTTTAAGGTAGAAGTAATTGTTAAAAAGTGATATGCCTTATTAAGGAAATGTGAATGCTCTTTGATAAAAGCTAGAGGATAAATTTAGAAGAGTGCATTTAGTCAAGTGTAACAGCAACATTTTAATCAATTTAGTTTACTCATGAAGATTGAATGATTAACTGTAAAAAGTTTCCTAGGTATAGGTATGCTTTTCTACATCAAAATACTTTGTAAAATAAGTGAGTAGGCTCATTGTGTTATTCTGGAGTAATTATTTGTATAATCATTCAAATTTTATAGTGTAGGGTCATTGGCTCAAGGGAGAAGGCAATGGCATCCCACTCCAGTACTCCTGCCTGAAAAATCCCATGGGTGGAGGAGCCTGGTGGGCCGCAGTCCATGGGGTCGCTAAGAGTTGGACACGACTGAGCAACTTCACTTTCACTTTTCACTTTCATGCATTGGAGAAGGAAATGGCAACCCACTCCAGTGTTCTTGCCTGGAGAATCCCAGGGACGGGGGAGCCTGGTGGGCTGCCGTCTATGGGGTCGCACAGAGTCGGACACGGCTGAAGTGACTTAGCAGCATTGGCTCTAGAGCTAGTCTGCTCATTCCTGAATCTCACTGATCATGCTGACTGTCATTACTTCTGGTAGACCACTGGCAAGTTGTATAATCTCTCTGTGCTTCAGATTCCCTATCCATAAAACTGGGATAAGATGCACCTAATAAGCATCAAAAATTACTTCACACAAAAGCTTGAACAATACATGTAGTATATCATTATGATAACTATTGATGATTCTTATTTGGGAAAATTAAAAGAAACTATGGTCATAAAACATTTTCCATCATGAATTGTTTTAAGCAGCCTTTTCACATGCTTAAATGGTATAGATAATTCATTTGCTCACCATCAAGATTCCATTTCTTCAAAGAAAAGACACACATTTTTTAAGAAAAGAAAGAGAATATTTTCCTTAGATGGAGAGATTCAGTTGATGGTCACTCTTCTCTGTTCTAATTCACTACTTCCTAGACAACATGTGCTAAATACATACTCATTTTCAATGATAAAGCTCCCTAAGCATTGATGGGTGAATAAGAGATGTGTTTAAAAAAGTGTTTTCACATAGTGGATGCTTAGAAATATCTTTTAGACTTCCATAGCTAAGATACACTAGCTGTAGAAGCTGATGACATGCACAGTGCAAGAATAAACTGAAACTAAAACAGCACTATAGCTATGAAATTCTTCTCTAAATTTGTTAATACTATCACTTCCCTTGTTCTTGCTTCTGTATATTTTCCAGTAAACTCTACTCTGCTTCCTTCTGATAAAGTTGAAAGTTACAGAAGTTTACTCAGTGATTTTGGCATCTCCTGTACTCTCAGAAATCATAGAATGCAATCACAGAGCGGGTAATTCAAGCTCACATTCTTTCAAGGCAAAAAAGATTGAGCTGCATTAAGTGTGAGATTCCTGTAGTTTGAAAGCTATGCATTTGACTGAATTGAGGGGGGAAAAAAAAAGCATCTCTCTGCATCTTTTTGCTCAATTCAGTCAACTGTATGGCAAAATATTTAAGAGGTTATTTTTATATTGGTTCTCTCCATAATTATTCAAACACTTGCCCCTATTTTAAAAACACTTTTTAAAAATAATTTATTGTAAATTCTTTTATTAGAGCAATGCATTACATTTCATATTTTGGTAACTGAAATTATGGAATCTATAAACACATTTTCTCGACTGACCAAGTATACTATTACATGGATCCCTGATATTGGATAAAAGGTTCAGAGCCTAAACTTGCCCTAGGAACAGCAAATTCATTATTACAAAAACCACAGTTCTGCTTACAGATATAATTCAACAAGATCATGCTGAAATATCTGAAGGGAGAAATTCATACTCACAGCACATGAATAAGTTGGTATTTGTTTTATACCTAGAGGGAAAAAGTCAAAGCAAACTAAAACAACGTGTATCCTTATCATGGTGCACACAAACGTGTTAGGGAAGTGCAGATAGTAATCGCAGCAAATTTCCAATAGATCCTTTTCTTTTCAGCACTACACAGCAGATAGACCTGTTTTAGTAGCTAAAGCATTTTCCTTCTCAGGGCCATAGTCGTTATGGATCATATAGTGATAACAGGTCCTAAAAGTAAATATAAGCTTTATTATTTTACAGAAATGTGCATGGTTGTGTGTGTGTGTGTGTGTGCATTATGAGAAAGGATATAGCTTTTTTATATAAATGGTTTTAGTCCAGCTTCATTTTTTGAACACTGGCCTTCCTCGGGTGGTGTTTTGCTTTCTAGGTGGTATCTTGAAATGTATTGTGTCCAAAAATGCAAGATTTCAAGCTAATTTTAAGCAAATTTATCAAATGTATGAAAGCTTACAATGTCCTTTATTAAACAAACTTTTACTAAATTGAACCAGTTTGTTTTTATATATTTTCCTAATGATTGGATAGGAAGATAGAAGCAAAGCAGTAGTTCTGATTTTACTCAGGATAAAGAAAGTACAGCTCTAACTCTACTAACAATGAAAACAACTATGCATTCCAAAAACATGCTAGGGAAGATGAAATTATTTTGTATCTCAAATGTGTTGTTGTTTTACCACTGTTTATGCTGGGAGGGATTGGGGGCAGGAGGAGAAGGGGACGACCGAGGATGAGATGGCTGGATGGCATCACTGACTTGATAGGTGTGAGTCTGAGTGAACTCCGGGAGTTGGTGATGGACAGGGAGGCCTGGCGTGCTGCGAGTCATGGGGTCACAAAGAGTCGGACACGACTGAACGATGAGCTGGCTGATACCAGTCAAAACTCAATCTGTACATATTAAAAGGTGAATTTTACTGTTAAGTAATGTCAATAAACCTAAATTAAGTAAATAAAATAAAAATATAAAAAATATTATTATTGTATCTTTAGCATTTCTAGTGATATCTTATTCTAACATTTGTGAAATTAATGTTGTTATTGATATTTCATTATAATTAAATCATCAATAGTTTATATGTATTAGTTTTCTGTTGTTGCCTAACAAGTTACCACAAAGCCAGCAGCTTAAGACAACATCCTTGTTATTTCACAATTTTTGTGGTTCCACTTCTGTCTGAACACAACTTCAGTTGCGTCCTCTGCTTCAGACTCTCTGATAATGATGTCATTAAGAATTCAGGGCCAACAGCTAGGGGAGGATCCATTTCCACGTTTAGGTGGTTATCAGAATTCAATTCCTTCTTGGCTGTTAGAGTGAGGGTTTGGGTTCCCTCCTGGCTGTTGGCCATGTGGACCTCCCCACTGAGGTGACCTGCTTATGTAAAGTAATGACAGAGTGACACTCTATCACCTTTGCAGTAAAGTACTAGCTAGAAGCAAGTCACAGATCCCACTCCCCAAGCCTGTTAGCAAAAGGCAGTGTGGAGCAGAGGGGTCTACGTTAGAAACTGCCACACCGAGTTAACACAAATGCAATCAACATATGTGTATGCATAACATTTAGAAATTTGATGCCTAAGGAACATGAAGATGATTGGAGTGTTAGATAAAAAATAAATTAAAACTGTTCCATATATTAATATTTTGTTCCACATTTTGTCAGAAATAAATGCTAGGAAATCAATAGTTTCCCTATGCATTCCATTAGTCACTGAGATATTAATTTTCCTTAAACAAATATATGGCTCTGCTTCTGAATATTTA
The DNA here is from genome assembly GCA_006408695.1 of Aepyceros melampus. NCBI lineage: Eukaryota > Metazoa > Chordata > Mammalia > Artiodactyla > Bovidae > Aepyceros > Aepyceros melampus. The sequence continues at coordinate 299,478 of SJXQ01009124.1, forward strand.
ACATAATTCTGCTCTGACTCAGGCATGTGGTATAGCTAATTCATCTTACTTTCCCCTTTTGTTATGTATTATTAATTTATATCTAAAACATTTTATATCTTGGAAAACTGTATCCTGAAACCAACAATATCTATCATTATATTTATATACTTTTTTGTCATTAGTAATTTAGCATATAATTTTAATTAGTATATTAAGCAAGTTGTCAAGAATTTTACTAGCTAATTTCATTAGCTAATCTCAATACATATAATAACAAATTAAGCTAACTATAAAACACTAATTTAAAACTGGTCCAAAAATTTTATAACATATGCTGAAAAGACCTAAGCTAAAAATTTTAAAATTACTTTTTAATGATATTTTATTTTGATTACTCTTTCTAAAAGATGGAGAAGGCAATGGCACTCCATTCCAGTACTCTTCCCTAGAAAATCCCATGGACAGAGGAGCCTGATAGGCTGCAGACCATGGGGTTGCTACCAGTCAGGCACCACTGAGCAATTTCACTTTCCCTTTTCACTTCCATGCATTGGAGAAGGAAAGGGCAACCCACTCCAGTGTTCTTGCCTGGAAAATCCCAGGGACGGGGGAGCCTGGTGGGCTGCCATCTATGGGGTAGTACAGAGTCGGACACGACTAAAGTGACTTAGCAGCAGCAGCAGCTTTCTAAAAGATACAACTAAAAATATATGAATTTCTAAAACCCCTATCAGAGAGTATGTCTTCATGTATTTTAAAATTTGTGTCCTATTCAGTTTTTTATTTTACATGCAATATTTTACATTTAATGCTCTAACATTACTCTTTTGATATCAGATCTTTATTTTTACATTCTTTGCCACTTATTTATAGGTATTGATATTTCTAGGCCCTTAAACATTCCTAATCACTGTTTCTTAATCTAGAATTTTTATGCAAAATTTATTTATAGTCTTTATAATAGAAAAGATCATATTTTATATGATGCTATAAAACTTTTTTCTCCAGTTAAAAAATTGTCTAATGCTTTATAGCATTTTAGGGTTTTGTTCTGGTTTTTTTTTTTTTTTTTTTCTATTTTACTACCAAATATTTTATCTTATAAAATTATGATTTTATCATTACAAAATATTTATTGTTTTAACTAGATTGTCTATCTCTGGCAAGCTGAGGGAAAAAAAAATAAAAAAAAAAAAACTACTCCACTGTATTATTGAAAACAAGATTTCATTTTATTTTTGGCCACAACACACAGCTTATCCCCAACTAGGGCCTGAACGTAGGCCATGGCAGTGTAAGTGCCAAATCCTGACCACTAGACCACCAGGAAACTCATGGACATATTTTAGGATGAATAATCATTTTGTTTCCTATCAACCTTGTTGTGTCAACATACCAGGAAGATAGAAGTTGCTGCACTGAAAGGATATAATGCATTGTTTTCTGCACACTGAATTACTCTTTGACTTTTTGGACTCTGAAGTATTTATTCCTTTTAACTAGATGCAATTATATAATAGCAGATATTTTTACTTTAGAAAAAGAGTTTCAGGATAAAGCTGAATGAGGCTGTTAGCTTTCACATATATATTATTTTTTTAAATCATTGCATTGGAAGATATTTACTGATTTAGTCAATCATTCATTAAAGAATTATTATTGAATGTGTATTACATGCCAGACATTGAGGATATAATGGTAATGAAAGAAAACCCTTCTCTTATGCAAATTTCATTTTACTGTCTGGGGAATATGTAAAATAAATATATACCTGTCAATTAATGGCATAATTCTTCAAAGATAAAAGAAGAATTTTTCACAAAATGTGTAGGTTTGGGAGGAAAGGGAGTTACAATACTTAAAATTCTTCTCAACTGCTTTTAAAATTGTTATGAAATTTTAGGGGATACAGGGGCATTCAGAGATCATGAAATCCAAGCTCTTCATTTCACACTGAAGGTGCCCAAAGTGGGTAGGAGAGTGATCCACCAACATCTTATTTGATCATATGTTGATAAATTTGACCTGGAAACTAAATCATGTGTCCCCAAATATAGTGCCCACATTACATTGCTAACTGTTCCAGAATGTCCCAAGTTTGACACCAAAAATTATGCCAGATGAAAGGCCAGGACCTTTTTCCTCTACTCTCTTTCCCTACATTAGGAAAAGTATTGTCTACTTATTTTCAGATTTTTTAATAGGATTTTTTTCATATCATTTTTTGTAGTTTCAATCACATTCTTCTTTCAATTCAATTCAGTTCAGCTGCTCAGTCATGTCCAACTCTTTGTGCCCCATGGACTGCAGCACACCAGGCCTCCCTGTCCATCACAACTCCCAGACTTTACCCAAACTCATGTCCATTGAGTCGGTGATGCCATCCAAATATCTCATCCTCTTTTGTCCCCTTCTCATCCTGCCTTCAATCTTTCCCAGCATCAAGGTCTTTTCCAATAAGTCCAATGAGTTCTTCACATCAGGTGGCCAAAGTATTGGAGTTTCAGCTTAAGCATCAGTCCTTCCAATGAATATTCAGGACTGACTTCCTTTAGCATGGACTGGTTGGATCTCCTTGCAGTCCAAGGGATTCTCAAGAGTCTTCTCCAACACCACAGTTCAAAAGCATCAATTCTTCTGTGCTCAGCTTTCTTTATAGTCCAACTCTCACATCCACACATGACTACTGGAAAAACCATAGCTTTGACTAGATGGACCTTTATTGATAAAGTATACTCTATATTAATTCATATGTACTCTCATCATGATTATAGAACAATGGAGGGGAAAACCTTCATTAATGTGTGTGCAGGTGTGAACAGGTGTGAACGTGTGTATATGTGTATATATGTATGTGGCCCCCCAAATATAGTTGCTTAATAAGGATTGTTCTTTTTATTCAGTCACTAAGTCAAATCCGATTCTATGACCCCATGAACTGCAGCACGCCAGGCTTCCCTGTCCTTCGCTCTCTCCCCGAGTTTGTTTAAACTTATGTCCATTGAATCATTGATGTCATCCAACCATCTCATCCTCTGTCTCTTCCTTCTCTTGCCCTCAGTCTTTTTCACCATAGTTGACACCTAGAATGCACTTGCCATTTTTATGAGGTACTTGTTCAACCAAGATCATTGTAAGAAATGTTCTAAGCATAAAATAACTTACATATATATATATATATATATATATATTATGACTGTGGGTCTCCTTCAATGCTTCCAGCTGGGCCCCGGGAAGTGCTTATTTGCAAACCTGGGAAAACATCAGGGAAAGATGAGTAGAGTTAAAATTGGCACATTTCTTTGGGTTCTTAAAATACTAAGACCAGCCTGAGGCCATAGTGAGGCTTAAAATCTCTGTTGGCGTCAAGGACACATCTGGGTTATAAGGCCTTCATGTGGGCTCAAACTTATCCTGCTCCATTTAAGTACAAATTAGAGCTCCCAGCCATGAGGAACAAAAATCTTTAGGGTAATTTAAGGATGTGATCAGTCAGCTGGAAGGTTTTTATTGTGTAGTCAGTAGCCATCTGCAGTCGATAAAAATCTACCAGTTGGCCTAAATATACAGAAGCACACTGGTCACTTGTGTTTGAGGGGTGATTTGGTCCTGTGCCCGCATGCACCTGTTTGCCCATTTGCAAACCCTATCGTGTAGCCTGGAAGAAGCTATAAGTGCCACAGTGCCACTGAGCTACACAATACACCTGCAAAGAAGGATGTTTAGATTTTTCTCCAAACTTGCTTCAGAAGAATGCTTCTCCTAGTCAATGAAGGCATACCAATAAGTTTACACCTGCCAGCCAAACTTCAGTTACAAAAATGAAATGTCGAGAAACATGGATGAATATGGCCTCCACATACCTTGATTTCATGAAAATATACGTTTAAATCAAGATTGCAAAAACAACTCCATAAATTGTTTCAGGAATTACAGTGATTCAATATAAATGAAATCACAGCTGGCATTGATGTAAGACTGCTGTGAAGAATAGCTTTTCTTAAAGGTGCTGCTATCACTTGGTCAAGGGTTGTTTAAAAGCAGAAAAAAGGGCTGTGGTATAAAAGTAATGAATAGTGGAAATGAATAAAATAGAGAGAAAGCTATTGGTATAGCATGAAAATATAAAATCCATTAAAGTAATAACAGTCCAATTTACTAAAATTTCTCAAAGTATCTTGTAAAATAGCTCTGTGTGATTTCTCTTATTTTCAGCTATGATGCTCTGTATAAATGGGTTCAGGTTTTATTGCTTGTATGATAAAGTGAAAGCTCAACTTGCCATCAGAAAACCTAAAATCAGAAAACAGGAGTTGTCACTATTCATGTGAATTTGAGAAATATCTCAACCTCAGTGATCAGTAGTGCATTGATTATTAAAAGTAATATAACAAGTTTTTTTTTTTTTCTTCTTTATAAATGGAAAGACTCAGCCCAGAGGCAAAGCAAGTTGCTTTAGGTCATTAGCCGAATCATCAGTGGTGAGGCTAATGTTTACATGTCCAGACTCTGTGTTTAATGGGTTTATTCACAGTTTTGCTCTTCAAGGTAGGGTCCCTGGAGAAACTAAATTAGCATGCCTGGGGGGAGCTTGTTGGACATGCAAGTTGTCTAGACCCCAGACCTATTTATCCATAATCTATGTTTTAAACAGATCCCCAGGTAATTCCTCTGCACATTAGACTTGGAAAAGCAACACTTCACAGTATGCCGTCTTCTCACTCCATGGTTGACATAGGGGAAGATACATGTAAAACAATCCATGCTCAGTGACTGCGACATGTTGTTTGGTCACCAAGTCATGTCCAACTCTTCGTGACATAATTTTTCTTAATGGTGGTTCTAGGAGTGCTTTTAGTTAAAATTTAATTCTAAGAGTGATTTTAATTCAAAATTTGGAATTAAAGAATGCCCTTGTAAAAATTGCAACCTCACATTTTTCAAACACACATATGCCAATGAATTCAAAGTTCTTCCAAAGTTAAACTGAAAATAACTATTTCAATTAAATATTCATAAAGTATGAAGCAATATTTAATTCACAAAAGATTCCATCCAAGGGTGCTAGAAGAATTTACAGACAGCATAGTTTATTCCCTCTCAAAATTTGTTTATGATTAGATGGAAGCAAAGTTATAATCTGAGCAGCTTGCAAGTAGCAAAATTGTGCAAGAAGTTAGTAATAGAAATGAATTTTCCCATATTCATTTCTGATATATTCACAGTAATGTCTAGCTCTTAAAGTAACAAAAGGAATCTATCGATCTTAACCTCTCCTTTCAGGCAACACAAATATGACCATTGTATCTTTTGAACTATGCATCTCTAGTGTCAAACACAGTGCTTGGCTATATTAAGTGCCAAATACACACACACACACACACACACACACACACATATATGAAATAAGAAACTAGCAGTGAGAGGGGGAGGTGCAGAATTAGGCAAAATATGTATATTTTTTCCTATTCACCTAAATAGAAGGAAGAAGGAAATGGGATCTGACTGCTATTACAACCAGAGGGAAATATGACAACTCTGAAAACAACTGAAGTTTAAGATTCTCATTTGTAAATATGATTTTGAGAGGAAGAGATGGTAATTTGAGAAAACACTGCTCTACCATGATTGAAAAGAGTTTTATGCTCTTCTAGACCCTGGACAGAATAAACCCCAAAGTACAATAATCTCTATTGCTGAAGTTAAAAGTTGCAAACAAAGCGAAACAATACAACATTGAGTATTAAAATAAAAAATGCTGAACAAGTTGATGCAAGCTGGGCTCTGATAGTTTTAACAACAAATGCAAATGTATGGAAATACAGTAAGCCAAATAATTTAAATAATTTTGATTCCAGAGGGTGGTAAACAGAATCATATCTGCCCAAAGACATCCACTTTAAAGTATCTGAAACCTGTGATAGGTTACTAACATGGCAAAAGGGAATTACCAGAATAATTAAATTTATGGATCTTAAAATAGGAGATTACCATGTATTATACAATTTGGCCCAATGTAGTCACATGAGTTCTTAAAAGCATAGAACTTCCTCCAGAAAAGCACTGAGATGTGGCAGAAGGTAAAGTCACATGAATTCCAAATATAAGCAGATGCAATGTATTGCTGCTCACTCTGAAATGTTCCATGGAGGAACCAGACAAGACTCAGGCGTTAAGAGTGGCTAAGGTGGGCAGGAAACAGGCACTTCAGTCCTACAATGGATTTAAATTATCACAGCATCCTGAAAGGGTCTGGGACTGGATTCTTCCTTAGAATTTCCAGTGGGGGAAAAAAAAAGTAAAAAGAAAAGTAGGCTGTCTATATTTTTATTTCAGTCTTCTGGGATATGTTGCAGAGGAGTAAGCTGAGTCACATTGTGCCTAATTTTTTTTTGGTCAATTTGCACATAAATTATGAAATTTAGTTCAAAGGCAATTACTTCAACATTAATAACTACAGCTGGAAGGTAAAAATGACTCCATTTTTCTTAGATAACCTTAACTAGAAGTTATGGCAGTAGGTCTCAAATGAGATTACTGTGGGTATATATTAAGACTTACATGACAGACCCAAATCAAGATGGCAGAGTAGGACACAAACTCACATCCCCCAACAAAGACATCAAAATATATATCCAGCTGTGAGTCAATTTTCACTAAAAACTAAGTGGAGACAAGCAGAAAGACTCTGTACCACCAAGGCTGTAAGATACATGGAGATCGAGGTGGAAGGGAAAATAAGTGATCAGGTCAGGACATGTGCCCTGGGAGAGGTCTCAGAGGAAAGGGGGTATTACATGAGGGGAGAACCACCTTGGGGAGTGAGCTGTTCAAGCCAGAGATTAGGTAGCTCAGCTCTGGGGTCTAATGGGAAGATGAACCCCTTTGGCTGGTTGGAGGGTTACTGTGGCTAATAGAAAGGCTGTAGCAAGTATGGACTAGGCTTATGAGGGAGACACAAATGTTTGCTTGCTCCTGAATCAGGGTGAAAGAGTGGAATGAAATCACATGGTTGTCTGACTGCTTGCTGTCCAGACAGAATCCACAAATTATCTCCATGCACACCTCAGCTTGAGTCAAGCAAACACTCCTGAACCACTTACTTCTCATCTCAGCTCCACACAGTAGTGAGGACTACCATGACCCAGACAAAGCTTGACCATGAGATGCTGTGGCAGCTCATACCCAAGGGTATCCTAGCTGGAATAGAGAAGCCATTCCTAGTGACTGCTTTGTATCTCAGAGGCAGACCAGGTCTCTGACCAAGATCAGACCTCCATACCCTATGTGCGGACCTTCACTGAATACCCAAGCCAGCCACTCTTATTCCAGCATTGTTCCCCTCTGAGGTTGAGGATCCTAGGAACAGAATAATGAAGAGCACACATTTAAAGAGAGCTGAGTCAGCTGAGATCTTACCTTAAGGCTTCTGCTAGAGCAGTTTGAGACTTGACACGGCTCCTGACAGGGTAATTATGGCCACTGGACATGAGGGAAGCCCTGCCTCCAACCTGGCTCCAAACCTAGTCCCTCCACCTCCAGCACCACCTCTGACCCAGGCGAGAGATGCCAGAACACATGGAGAGAAGACAGGCCTTGTGCTTATATCACATCCAGCTCTCTCACTAGAGCTCTGGGCACACAGACAATGTATAGGGAGGCTCCCACTTAAGGGTGCCTCTTCAAGACTGTCATAGGAAACTGTTTCACCTAATTTCATAAAGATAGAAAAAAAGATGAGCAACGTGAGAAGACAGAAGAACGTGTCTCAGTTGAAGAGCAAGAGAAAACTCTTTAAAGAACAAATAGGTAAATAGAAATAAGCATTTTACTAGGTAAAGAAGTCAAAGCATTGTTAGTAAGAATGCTAACTGGATTAGGGGAAAGAATAGATGAACACAGTCAAAATTTTAATGAGAAGCTAGAAAATATAAAAAATTAAAAAAAAAAACAGTCAGAACTGAAGCATGCAGTAATTGAAATAAAAAACAAAATTGGAGAAATGAACAATGGACCAGGTCATACAGAGGATTGCATAAATGGCATGGAAGATAGAATAATGGAAATCACTCAATCAGAATAGCAAAAATAAAAGAAAATTTAAAAAAATAAGACTATAAAGGATATTTTGGATAATGTCAAGCATATCAATATTCCCATTGCAGGGGTCTCAGAAGGAGATAACAGAGAGGGAAGGGATTGAAAATATATTAATGAAATTTCAGTTGAAATATCTCAGTCTTGAAGTAGCAATAGATATAAGTACAGCATCCCAAACAAGATGAACCAAATAGATCCACATCAAGACATACTGTACTGAAAATGGGAAATGTGAAAGAGAATTCTAAAAGCAGAGATAAAAAAGTTCCATATACAAAGGAATTCCCATAAGTTTATCATCTGATTTTCTTATAAACACTTTACAGATCATAAGAGAGTGACATGATATATTTAGAGTGTTAAAAGGGAAAAAAAAACCCCTGCAAATTAGGGTTTTCTACCCAGCAAGATTATTATTTAGAATGAAAAGAGAGACAAAGAGCATTTCACACTAGGAAAAGCTAAAAACATTCATCAATACTAAACAGATCCACCCAAAATGTTAAAAGGTCTTCTCAAAGTAGAAAATAAAAGGCTATAGCAAAATTTAAGTATCCATAGAAAAGGTAAATCCCACTACTAATGACAAGTATGTAGTAAAGACTGGAGATCAACAACTTGAATAAGATTTATATTAAAAGATAAAAAAATTGTAATCAGGAAAGGCATAAACATGAAGATTAAAATGTGACATCAAAAACACAAAATGTAGGGAAAGGGAGCAAAACTGTACTCTTTTAGAACGTGTTTGAACTTAAAGGGCAATTTATTTAAAATAAATAGATATAGAATGAGGTGGATGAAGCTGGAGCCTATATACAGAGTGAAGTAACCCAGAACGACAAACACCAATACAGTATATTTACACATATATATGGAATTTAGAAGGATGGTAATGATAAACCTGTACACGAGACAGCAAAAGAGACACAGATGTATAGAACAGCCTTTTGGACTCTGTGGGAGAGGGAGAGGAAGGGATGATTTGGGAAAATGGCAGTGCAACATGTATGATATCATAAGTGAAATGACTTGCCAGTCTAGGTTCGATGCAGGATGTAGGATGCTTGGGACTGATGCACGGGGATAATCCAGAGAGATGGTGTGGGGTGGGAGGGGGGAGGGGGGTTTGGATTGGGAGTTCATGTACACTCGTGGCTGATTCATGTCAATGTATAGCAAAACGAATACAGTATTGTAAAGCAAAACAAACTGAAAAATAAAAATTAATTTAAAAATTAAAAAATATAAAAATAAATAGATATAGCTATAGATAAAATGATACAATCCCCATGCTAAACACAAGTCAAAAACCACAAACAGAGAGAGAACAAAAACTACAAAACAGAGAAAGAGCAAAAGTATAGTACTAAATAAAATTATCAAACTAAAGCAAAGAAACTAAAAGGGGTGGTTGGGGCGGGGGAGAAGAGGGAATAACAAGAATAAAATTGGAAAAAAAGAAGTAAAATGGCATTAAGTACAAACCAATCAATAATTACTTTAAATGCCAATAGGCTAAATGGTCCAATAAAATTACATAGGTGACTGATTACATAAAAATATGACTTCAAAATTCTGCCCACAAGAAACTCATAAGCGAGCACACTCAGACTGAAAGTGAGGGGATGGAAAAAGAAATGTCAGGCAAGTGGAAGCAAGATGGCTATAGCAGAACTCATATCAGAAAACACATCTGTTAACATATATGCATCCAATAAAGAGCACCTAAACATATAACTGACGAAGGCCCATCTAGTCAGAGCTTTGGTTTTACCAGTGGTCATGTGTGGATGTGAGAGCTGGACCATAAAGAAAGCTGAGCGCCAAAGAATTGATGCTTTTGAACTGTGCTGTTGGAGAAGACTCTTGAGAGTCCCCTGGACAGCAAGGAGATCCAACCAGTCCGTCCTAAAGGAAATCAGTCCTGAATATTCATTGGAAGGACTGATGCTGAAGCAACTCCAATACTTGAGCCACCTGATGTGAAGAACTGACTCACTGGAAAAGACTCTGATGCTGAGAAAGGTTGAAGGAAGGAGCAGAGGGGGACGACAGAGGATGAGATGGTTGGATGGCATGACTGACTCATGGACATGAGTCTGAGTAAGCTCCAGGAATTGGTGAATGGACAGGTAAGCCCACCGTGCTGCAGCCATGGGGTCACAAAGATTCAGACATGACTGTGACGGAAGTGAACTTGGGGCTTCTCACAAATGTTCCTCATTATATTGAGTTATGTCCCCTATGTACCTACCTTGATGAAAGTTTTTACATAAATGAACGTCAAATTTTATTAAATCATTTTTCTTTATTTATCTATTAAGGTGATCAAGTGATTGTTTTTATATATAATTGTTATTTCTTATCATTTAGTTTTTTTTGTTTGTTTTTTATTTGGGTCTTCTCTCTTTTCTCCTTAATGAAGCTACATTAAGTCTAGCAATTTTGTTCATCTTTTCATAGAATCAGCTTTGGGTTTCATTGACCTTTTCTATCTTTTTGGTCTGTATCATTTCTTTACACTCTGATTATTATTTCTTCTGTTGACTTTTGTCTTTCATTTGCTTTTTGTAATTCCTTTAGATGAAAGGTTAGGTAATTTGTTTGAGAGTTTTATTTTAGAGTTATGCTTGTATTATATCAGCTCCTTCTTGGAACTGCTTTTTCTACATCTCACAGGCATTAGAAAGTTTGTATTTTCATTAGTCTTGAAGTGTTTTGTTAATTCCTCTTCGAATTCTTTTATTTACTCAGTGATCTTCTTTTTGGTAGCATGTTTTTTGGTATCCATCCATTTGTGCTTTACCCATTTTTCTTCCCATAATTGATTTGTAGTTTCATATTATTGTGGCCTCATAAGTGTTTTATAAAAATAAAATTATTTGTTTATAAAATTATTATTTATAAAAATAGTCTCATACTGTTTCCACTTGTTCCCCATTTATTTCTCATGAAGTGAAGGGACCAAATGCCATGATCTTCTTTATCTAAATGTTGAGTTTTAAACCAGCTTTTCCCCTCTCCTGTTTCACTTTCACCAAGAAGCCCTTTAGTTCTTCTTCACTTTCTGCCATAAGGGTCATCTCATCTGTGTATCTGAGTTATTGATATTTCTCCCAGAAATCTTGATTCCAGCTTGTGGTTCATCCAGCCTGGCATTTTGCATGACATACTTGCATAGAAATGGAATAGGGTGACAGTATATAGTCTTGATGTACTGCTTTCTTGATTTGGAACCACTCTGTTGTTCCTTGTCCAGTTCTAACTGTTCCTTGACCTGCATACAGATTTATCAGGTCGGAGGTAAGGTGATATGGTAGTCCCATCTCTTGAAAAAATTTCCACAGGTTGTTGTGATCTACACAGTCAAAGTCATGGCATAATCAATAAAGCAGCAGTAGATGTTTTTCTGGAACTCTCTTACTTTTTTGATGAGCCAATGGATGTTGGCAATTTGATCTCTGGTTCCTCTGCCTTTTCTAAATGCAGCTTGAACATCTGGAAGTTCACAATTCGTGCACTGTTGAGGCCTGACTTGGAGAATTTTGAGCACTACTTTGCTAGCGTCTAAAATGAGTGCAATTGTGTGGTAGTTTGAGCATTCTTTGGTATTGCCTTTCTTTGGGATTGGAATGAAAACTGACCTTTTCCAGTCCTGTGGCCACTGCTGAGCTTTCCAAATTTGCTGGCATATTGAGTGCAGCACTTTCACAGCATCATCTCTTAGGATTTGAAATAGCGTAACTGGAATTCCATCACCTCCACTAGCTTTGTTTGTAGTGATGTTTCCTAAGGCCCACTTGACTTCACTTTCCAGGATGTCTGGCTTTAGGCTGGTGACCACACCATCATGATTATCTGGGTCTTAAAGATCTTTTTTTTTGTATAGTTCTCTGGATATTCTTGCCACCTCTTTTTTAATATCTTCTGCTTCTGTTTGGTCTACACCATTTCTGTCATTTACTGTGCCCATCTTTGCATGAAATGTTCCCTTGCTATCTCTACTTTTCTTGAAAAGATCTGTAGCCTTTCCCATTCTATTGTTTTTCCTCTATTTCTTTGCACTGTTCACTGAGGAAGGCTTTCTTATCTCTCCTTGCTATTCTTTTGGAACTCTACATTGAAATTGGTATATCCTTCCTTTTCCCCTTTGCCTGTAGCTTCTCTTCTTTTCTCAGATATTTGTAAGGCCTTCTACACAGCCATTCTGCCTTTTTTCATTTCTTTTTCTTGGGGATGTTTTTGATCACTGCCTCCTGTACAATGTCATGAACTTCTGCCCATATTTCTTCAGGCATTCTGTCTATCAGTTCTAATCCCTTAAATCTGTCACTTCCACTGTACAATCGTAAAGTGAAAGTGAAGTCACTCAGTCATGTTTGACTCTTTGTGATCCTATGGACTATAGTGTACCGGGCTCCTCAGTCCACGGAATTTTCCAGAGAAGAGTACTGGAGTGGGTTGCCATTTCCTTCTCCAGGGAATCTTCCCAATCCAGGGATTGAAACTGGGTCTCCTGAACTGCAGGCAGACGCTTTACTCTCTGAGCCACCAGGGAAGTAATCATAAGGGATTTCATTTAGGTCATACCTGAATGGTTTAGTCGCTTTCCCTACTTTCTTCAATTTAAGTCTGAATTTGGCAATAAGGAGTTCATGATCTGAGTCACATTCAGCTCCTGGTCTTGTTTTTGCTGACTGTATAGAGCTTCTCTATATTTCCCTGCAAAGAATATAATCAATCTGATTTCAATATTGACAATCTGGTGATGTCCATGTGTAGAGTCTCCTCTTATGTTGTTGGAAGAGGGTGTTTGTTATGAGCAGTGTTTTCTCTTGGCAAAACTATGTTAACCTTTTCCCTGCTTCCTTTTGTACTCCAACACCAAATTTGCCTGTTATTCTAGGTATTTCTTGACTTCCTACTTTTGCATTCCAGTCCCCTATGATGAAAAGGACATCTTTTTTAGGTGTTAGTTCTAGAAGATACTGTAGGTCTTCATAGAACTGTTTAACATCACCTTTTTCCACATTACTGGTCGGGGCATAGACCTAGATTACTGTGATAGTGAATGGTTTGCCTTGGAAATGAACAGAGATCATTCTGCTGTTTTTGAGATTGTACCCAAGTACTGCATTTTGAACTCTTTTGCTGACTATGAGGGCCACTCCATTTCTTCAAAGGGATTCTTACTCACAATAGTATAGTGTCTGCCAAAGCTATTATGTTAGAACTAATACATGAATTAAGCTGCAGGATATAAGATTAATGTATAGGTATATTTTCCATTTTCATACATTAATATTGAACTATCAGAAAGAAAAATTAAGAAAACCATTTCATTTACAATCACATCAAGTAGAATTAGAAAGATATTCCATGATCTGAGATTGGAAGAATTAATAGTGTCAACATGTCCATACTACCCAAAGTGATTTACAGATTCAGTTGAAACTCTATCGAAATACCCATGACATTTTTTTCCCACAAATTAAAATAAACAATCCTAAACTTTATATGGAGCTACAAAATACCTCAAATGGTCAAAGCAATCTTGTGAACGAAGAACAAAGCTTAAAGTATCAAGCTCCGTGACTTCAGTCTGTAATACAATGCTACACTAATCAAAACAGAATGGTATTGGAATAAAAACAAATGTAGAGATCAACGAAACAGAATAGATAACCCAGAAATAAATCCATAGATTAACTGTGGTCAATCTATGACAAAGGAGGCAAGAATTTACAAAGGAGAAAATTCTCTTCAGTAAGTGGTGCTGCCTAGAAGACTGGACCAGTATAAGTAGAAGAGTGAGATTAGAATACTTCCTCACAAATATAGGGCTTCCCTGATGGCTCAGATGGTAAAGCGTCTGCCTGCATTGTGGGAGACTGGGGTTCGATCCCTGGGTCAGGAAGATCCCCTGGAGAAGGAAATGGCAACCCACTCCAGTATTCTTGCCTGGAGAATCCCATGGACAGAGGAGCCTGTAGGCTACAGTCCATGGGGTCGCAAAGAGTCAGACATGACTAAGCGACTTTACTTTCACAAATTAAAAAAAAAAAAAATTCAAAGTGAATTAGAAATGGAAACATTAGACCAGAAACTATGAAACTCCTAGAAGACATGGGAAGTACACTAGGACATAAATCATACTAATGTTGTTTTAGTCTGTTTAAGGCAAAATATATACAAGCAAATAGTAAACAATGAAGCCTAATTAAACATAAAAGGCTTTTCAAGCAAAGGGAACCATCAACAAAAACAAAAGTAAAGTCTACAGACTGGGAGAAAATATCTGAAAAAGACATGACTGATAAAAGTTAATATTCAAAACTTATAAACAGCTCATTCAACTCTCTCTCTCTCTCTCACTATATATACTGTCTCTTTTCCACATCTTGTTTGTTCTTATACCTGCCTGCTTCAGCAGGGGCTCCAATAAAGCTTTGCCTGAATTTCTTGTCTGGCCTCTGATCAATTTGTATTGATTGAGGTGACCAAGAACTCTGGACAGTAACAATTGAACAAAATGAAAAGCTAAAAGAAAAAGTACCAAACATATTCAAAAAAGGAGAAACACCAGGTATCATCTAATGAAACAGAAATAGAAATGTTAGTTGCTCAGTCCTGTCTGACTCTTTGTGACCCCATGGATAAACGGGAGTCCCCCTGCCAAAATGAGAGGTCCTCTCGAAGGATATTCTCAGGGCTCTGCCTGAATAATTTCAGGGAAATGACAACCACAAATATGTATGTGTTTGATCTGACTGAACCCAAGCTTTTTCTTAGGTAACACTGTAGTATTGACTCTGTGTTATTGTATCCACGTTCTGCTTCTAAAGGAAAACAATTAGAGTATGAGAAGATTGTTACTAAATAGTCATGTTTCCAAAGTAGATATGCAGATGGTCAGGAGGCATGTGAACAAATGCTTAACATTGCTTATCATTAGAGCAATGCAAACCAAAACCACAATGAGACAGCACCTCACACCTCTCAAAATGCTATACTGAGAAAGTTGACAGCTGACAAATACTGCCGAGGCTATGGGAAGAAACAGGGAACACTAGTGCACTCTTGTTGGGATTGCAGATTGTGTCAGCCACTGTAGAAAACCATAGGTGGGCTCCTCAAAATCTGAAAATAGAACTGCCATCTAATCTAGCAATTAGCCTTCTGGTTATATAGTCAAAGAAACAAAAAACACTAATTCTAAAAGATAAGATCGTGCACCCCAGTGTTCACAGCAGCATTATTTACAGTAGCCAAGATACGGAAGATACCTAAGTGTTCATCGACATATGAATGAATAAACAATATATGGAGCATACATATGTGTGTGTATACACACACACACACACACACACACACACACACAATGGAATAATACTCAGCCATAAAAAGAATGAAACTCTGCTGTTTGCAACAACTGGATGCCTACAGAGCATTGTATTTAGTGATATAAGTCTGACAGAGAAAGACCGATACTCTATATTATCACCTATATGTGAGATCTAAAAATATCACAAAAATCTATATCACAAAACAGTAAATGCCAATATAGACAGGAAACTAGTGGCTACCAGTGGGGAGAGGGGATGGGGGAGGGGTGAGATAAGGGTAGGAGATTAAGAGACACAACCTACTAAGAATAGAATAAGTAAGCAACAAGGACATACTCTACAGCCAGGGAAATATGGCCACTGCTTTGTAATAACTTTAAATGGAATACAATATCTAGAAATACTGAATCATCACACTGTACACTTAAAGCTAATATAGTATTATAAACCATCTATACTTCTTTTTAAAAGCTGAATTATAGAAGAAGGAAAGAACCTCACAATACCAGGCCCTCATCCCACAAGCTGAGTTAATAGATCTGATGAGAGTAGGGAGGTTGAATTTTGAAATGGGTAAATTTTTTCTTATATATGCTTATCTACTCTTTCATTGACACTACACCATAGTTTAATATATAATCAATCAATTATCAGAAAACTTAATGAAAATTTACTATGTGTATATATAGTACACAACTGAGCACTGGTGGCTCAGAGGTTAAAGCGTCTGCCTGCAGTGCGGGAGACCCGGGTTCAATCCCTGGGTTGGGAAGATCCTTTGGAGAAGGAAATGGCAACCCACTCCAGTTCTCTTGCCTGGAAAGTTCCATGGACTGAGGAGCCTGGTGGGCTACAGTCCATGGGGTCGCAGAGTCGGACACGACTGAGCAACTTCACCTTCACCTTCATATATAGTACAGAGTATTTTGCAATTTTGATTATGAATTTTGTAGTAAGATGTGAATGAAAGCTTTATTTAATATAAATCTATTTATTTCTAAGGCTTTTAATAACAATGAATCTGGACCTAAACAGTGTACTTTACAGAACAATGGCTATCATTGGATAAAAAAAAAAAAAAAAGGCCTATATCCATAACCTAGGAGAGAAAGCAAAAAGAAAATAGAGAGCCCTAGGATTCTATTTAGTGGCAACAGAAAAACACAAGTCTTCATTTAATAGAAGAAACAAATTCCTTGATGTATATAATTTTTACAATAAAATAAGATAAAACTGCATCTTCACTGCTAAATGATCCTTGTACTTGGCTTGAAGAATTGAATTAGCTTATCGCCATCACATGAAAAGACACAAGTATCATTATTAAGAACAACTGATCTTGAGAAAATATTTTGACTTAAATTATAATAGCAGGGCTTCCCTGGGGGCTCACTGGTAAAGAATGCACTTGCCAATGCTGGAGACACGGTTTCCATCCTTGATCTGGAAAGATCCACGTGGTATGGGACAACCAAGCCTGTGTGCCCCAAGGACTGAGCCTGTGCTCTGGAGCCCAGGAGCCACGACTACTGAGCTCACGCGCCACGGCTCCAGAGGACTGGGTGTCCTGGAGTCTGTGCTCCACAGCAAGAGAAGCCACCAATGAGAAAGCTGTGTACCACAACAGGAGGGTAGCTCCTGCTCGCTGCAATTCAGAAAAGCTCATGCAGTGATGAAGACCCAGCAGAGTCAAAAGAAATAAATGAAACAGTTTATTAAAAATTGTAACAGTAAATAAAATGTTGAATCCACACATACCATGCACATCCCTTATACTAAATTCTGTGATCGTAAATTCAGAAAATTAAGATCATGGCATCCGGTCCCATCACTTCATGGGAAATAGATAGGGAAACAGTGGAAACACTGTCAGACTTTAATTTTTGGGCTCCAAAATCACTGAAGATGGTGATTGCAGTCATGAAATTAAAAGATGCTTACTCCTTGGAAGAAAAATTATGACCAACTTAGATAGCATATTCAAAAGCAGAGACATTAGTTTGCCGACTAAGGTCTGTCTAGTTAAGGCTATAGTTTTTCCTGTGGTCATGTATGGATGTGAGAGTTGGACTGTGAAGAAGGCTGAGCACCGAAGAATTGATGCCTTTGAACTGTGGTGTTGGAGAAGACTCTTGAGAGTCCCTTGGACTGCAAGGAGATCCAAGCAGTCCATTCTGAAGGAGATCAATCCTGGGATCTCTTTGGAAGGAATGATGCTAAAGCTGAAACTCCAGTACTTTGGCCTCCTCATGCAAGAGTTGACTCATTGGGAAAGACTCTGATGCTGGGAGGGATTGGGGGCAGGAGACGAAGGGGACGACAGAGGATGAGATGGCCGGATGGCATCACTGACTTGATGGACACAAGTCTGAGTGAAATCTGGGAGTTGGTGATAGACAGGGAGGCCTGGTGTGCTGCAATTCATGGGGTTGCACAGAGTCAGACACAACTGAGCGACTGAACTGAGCTGAACTGCAACTCATAAAAAATGCCTTTGTTTGTTGTTTCTCTTCCATTACAATTAGATAAGAGCAAACTCCCTTTCAAGAGGCAAAAATGGTGTGTGCAGCAGATCTTACAGACTTTTCCTTGCACTGAAATGTTTTTACTCAGAGCAGTTCAGAATATCAGGATTTCCCTCTGTCTCATCACTCTATTACTATCACAAATAAGAAACAAGATGTCAAGAAAGAGAACATTTGAACACAACTTTAGGTTATATGCTTTCTTATAAGCTGTACTACAAGTGAACTATTTCTATAATATATTAAAAATAGCAGTAATTATATCAAATGTGCATGGGGGCTGTGCCTTTTAAAGCACATTAGGGACTTTCACATTCTTTTCATTTGGACTTCATTACTATCTCTTAAGCTACCTCAAATTAATAATTTATTTCTTTCTGTCAATGCAGTTCAAATATATTTTTTCCTCATGCTATTATTTCTTGTGAAATAAAGGAAAAATGACACTAGCAATGAGTGTAGCATATCAAGAGTTCACTTAGGTCTACCTGAAATTCCATTTGGTATTTTTTTGCATTCTATTTGTGTTGTATTGTTTTATTTAGCTTCTCTTTACATATAATGACTGGGGATCCAAATTGGAAAAGAAGAAACTATGTCACTTTTTGCAGATGTTATGATACATGCATAGAAAATCCTAAAGATGCCATCAGAAAATTACTAGAGCTTATTAATGACTTCAGTAACATTGCAGGATACCAAATTAATACACAGCAATCACTTGCATTCCTATACACTGAAAAGAATAGACCAGAGATGGAAATTTAGGAAACAATCCTATCTGTCATTGCATCAAAAAGAATAAAATAATTAGCAGTAACCCTACTCAAAAAGGCAAAAGACATGTACTCCAAAAACTGTAAGATGCTGATGAAAGAAACTGAAGATGACAAGATACACCGTGACAGACAGAAGGATACACCTTGTTCTTTCAGTTCAGTTCAGTTCAGTTCAGTCACTCAGAGTGTCCGACTCCTTGCAACCCTATGAATCGCAGCACGCCAGGCTTCCCTGTCCATCATCAACTCCCGGAGTTCACTCAGACTCGCGTCCATCGAGTCCATGATGTCATCCAGCCATCTCATCCTCGGTCTTCCCCTTCTCCTCCTGCCCTCAATCCCTCCCAGCATCAGAGTCTTTTCCAATGAGTCAACTCTTTGCATAAGGTGGCCAAGTACTGGAGCTTCAGTTTCAGCATCATTCCTTCCAAAGAAATCCCAGGGCTGATCTCCTTCAGAATGGACTGGTTGGATCTACTTGCAGTCCAAGGGACTCTCAAGAGTCTTCTCCAACACCACAGTTCAAAAGCATCCATTCTTCGGCACTCAGCCTTCTTAGAGTGAAAGAACTGATGCTATGAAAATGAACATACTACCCGAGGCAATCTACAGATTCAAAGCAATCCCTATCAAACTATTCACCAAGGGTATTTTTCACAGTAATACAACATACTTTTTAAAATTTTTGATGGAAACACAAGATACCGAATATCCAAACAACTTGAGAAGGAAAAACAGAGATGGAGGAATCAGAATCCCTGACTTCAGACTATACCACAAAGCTACAGTCATAAAAACAGTATGGTACTGGCACACAAATCAATGGAACATGCTAGAAAACCCAGAAAATAATGCACAGTCTTATGGTCAATTAATCTGGACAAGGGCCAAGACTATACAATGAAGAAAAGACAGCCTCTTCAAAAGTGGTGTTGGGAAAACTGATCAGCTACATGTAAAGGAGTGAAATTAAAACATTCTCAAAACCATACACAAAATAAACTCAAAATGTAATAAGACCTAAATGTAAGACCAGATATTCCTAGAGTAAATCATCAACAGAATCCTGACATAAATCACAGCATCAACTTTTTGGATCTGTCTCCTCCAGAAATGGAAACAAAAACAAAAATAAACAAATGGGACCTAATTAAACTCAAAAGCCTTTGCACAGGAAAGGAAACAATAAACAAAACAAAAAGGCAACCTAAAGGATAGGAGAAAATATTTGCAAATGGTAAGGGATTAATTTCCAAAATATACAAACTGCTTTTCTACTACTATATAACCAAACAATCCAATCAAAAGATGGGCAGAAAATCTAAATATACGTTTCTCCAAAGAAGACATACAGATTACCAACCGACACTGGACAACATGTTCAACATCACTAATAATTAGAGAAATGCAAATCAAATTATAGTGAGGTAACACCTCACACTGGTAGGAATAGCCATCATCAAAAAGTCTACAGATAATAAATACTGGAGAGGATGTGGAGAAAAGAGAACCTCCTTACAACTAATGTAAATTGGTGCAGCCACAATGGGCAATAGCATGGAGGTTCCTTAAAAGCCAAAAAATGTAGTTCCATATGATCCTGCAAATCCCATTCTTGGACATATATCAGAAGAAAAGTATGATTAGAAAAAAATATGAGTACCTCAATGTTCACTGCAGCACTATTTAGAACCACCAAGACATGGAAGCCAGCTAGATTTCCATGACAGATGAATGGATAAAGGAGATACAGTGTATGTACATATGTATATAAAGAGACTCACAGACAGAAAAAACAAGCGTTTTACCAAAGGGGAAAGAGAGTGGAGTGATAAATTAGGAGGTTTGGATTAAAATCCGCACAATACTGTATATAAATAGATGACCAACAAGGACTTGTTGTATAACAAAGAGAAGTATACTCAATATTTTGTAGTAACCCTATAAGAGAAAAGAATCTAGAAAAGAATATATATATATATGGGCAACTGAATTACTATGCTGTACATTTGAAACTAATAACAATGTAAAAAAAAAATAATGAAAAGGGAAAATAATCCAAGGAATTGGAAAGCAGTTTCCTTCTGTGTTACTTTCTAATATGTGGTTTAAAATGATTATATACCCTCATAACTCCTCCTAATAATTTTATTTTTTCTCAGGGCCAGCATCATCCATAATAATAACCATTTTCTGCATAATAGAGATTTTCTATAATACATAATACAAAGTGTCCCCTTATGGAGTTTGATGAAATCATTGACAGTGACAGAAAAAAAAAAAGATGAGAATTACTATAATGAGCACAATAAAAATGACCATAGCTACTATTTTTGAATACTATTGATTATAAACTTGATAGACATTTATTAGATACATACATACATGGGTAATTAATATTTACTTTCATATGTAATACTCATGGCAATCTGTAGTTTATACACTATTAATATCCTCATTAGGCAATTAAGAAAAAAGATTAGAAATGCTTATTAAAGTAAAATGTCAACTATTTTTTAGATATATTAACTTTTACATTATCTTATAATGTTGATATCTTATTTAATTAACTTTAAATTAATCAATTTCCTTAATAAGACAGATGACCATTCTTGTACTCCCAAGCATACACTGTTTTGGGTACTGATCATATGCTCAATACTACAATAAATTTTTTGCAAATTTATCTCAGATGATTTTCAAAATATTATAAAGTTAGTCTTTTTTTTTTCCTGTTCAATATACAATGAAAAAATTCAGCAATATTCAATTACTTAAAAGAAGCACCAGAGGTCCAGTTGAATTCTGAGTCTAAAATTTAAAGCTCTGTTTGCTACTATAGTGTTTCCCAGAGCGTACACTACTTCAGTTTTATAAGTATTCCATGGGATTTCATTACATCAAAATATTGAAAAGTTCTGTTATCTCTGAAAGACTTTAATAAATAAGAGATTTTTGGTCATTTACAAGAATAATTGCTAGTTTTGTTTTAATTTAAGGCACTAAATGGTAGTATAAGAGCAAATGACGTCTGAGATATGTTGACAGGTTATTCCAAATCCTCAAAATATATACAGGAATATTTCAGACAAACACTTATAGATCATATTTTGTTAAAAGCAATAGTGAAAACTGTAGGAGCATGCTGGCTCTAATCTTTCTAAGAGTGATGTTCTCCAACATAATGCTCTATTACCTGATATGACTTAAATCTCTAAATGATTGGAAGTAGCTTTCATGTCCTGGTGGATAAAAAATATAATAATTGTCAAAATTAATTATCCATACAGCATAATTCTGTATACCTGCTCAGAACTAAGTGTGACAGCCAGGAAAATATAGTTCTTAGTGATCATACTGATGCTTTTGAACTGAGGTGTTGGAGAAGACTCTTGAGAGTCCCGTGGACTGCAAGGAGGCCCAACCAGTCCATCCTAAAGGAAATCAGTCTGAATATGCATTGGAAGGACTGATACTGAAGCTGAAAGTCCACTACTCTGGCCACCTGATGCGAAGAACTGACTTATTGGAAACGAACCTGATGCTGGGAAAGACTAAAGGCGGGAGGAGAAGGCGACGACAGAGGATGAGATGGTTGGATGGCATCACTGACTCAGTGGATGAGTCTGAGTAAACTCTGGGAGTTGGTGATGGACAGGGAGGCCTGGGGTGCTGCAATCCATGAGGTTGCAGAGAGTCGGACACGATTGAGCGACTGAATTGAACTGACCCACACTAGACTGACAAGGTCAGCTGCCACGTGAGAGTCCATCACCATGTCTGCACTGAGGCCATATTTCTACCCGTCCATTTCCGAATATGGTGAGGATATTGTACTCTACTAGGAGCCTTTGGCTTAAGGACTTCCTATCAGACTGACTGAAATTTTCACCGTGCTGCACGGGAGCCTGACTCCACCCGTGTATTCTACCTTTCCCCTGCCCTCTTCTCTCACAGGCGTCAGAGCTGCTGATGGTCAGCAGGCTCTCTCTGGCCACCCCTGCCCCTTTATTCTTCACAAATGTATGTTGTCCTATCCCATTTTGTGTCTGCATGGCAGAGCACAGGAACTGACACACCGAGTCAATAAATCCTTACCTAGGAGGAGGACTGAAAATGAATCAAATGTGAACTACTGAGGTTTATCTTGAACCTCGTTTCTAAGACCGTTTGTTGCAGATAGACACTTGGAAGTAACTTGAAAAAAGAATCTGTTAAAATGCCTGATGAATAAAGTGTTCACCTCCAACCTTGGAAAAATATGTGAGTCTTGCAGGTCAGTCCTCTTTGAGGAGAGAAAAACTCGGCTTTCTAAGTTCATAGCTACTCAGGTTAAGGATGGCAGTGAGGGTTAAGGGGAGAGCAAAGTGATTGAAAATGCCCTTCACAGGGTACACTGCACTGTTTGCTGGAAAGAGATACTGCTCAAAACTGATTTCACATATAAGCTTTTTGAATTAAACTCCTTTTGCTAAGAAAAAGAAAGGTATGAAGTGGGTTTTGGTTCGGGGATCTGCGTGGAAAAGTATCTTTTTATGTACTTCAAAATCAAGAAGGCTATATAAGCAAACAGATTTTTACAACCAAATTAGTTTATCTGTGCATTCATTCACTTATTCATTCAACAAATATTGAACTTTTTAAACTTAATTTGTTTTAATTGGAGGATAGTTACTTTACAATATTGTGGTGGTTTTTGCCATACATCAGCTGAATCAGCCACAGGAGCACACGTGTTTCCCCCAATCCTGAACAGCCTTCCCACTTCCCTCCCCACCCCATCCCTCTTGGTTGTCCCAGAGCACAGGCTTTGAGTGCCCTGCTTCATGTATCCAACTTTCATTGGTCATCTCTTTTACGTATGGTAATGTACAGGTGTCAATGCTAATCTCTCAAATCATTCCACCCTCGCATTCTCCCACAGAGTCCAAAAGTCTGTTCTTTTGAAATATAGTGAAGAAAGCACAATCCTTTCCACAGACTGATTAAAATGTGAGGCAACCAAGTGAGCATTTTAAATAGCGTGCAAGCATTTGTGATAAGAAAGGGAGCATGTGAATGCAACAGAAAAGAAGGACACCTATTTCATTGTGCAAGTATTAGGAAAGATATGCCTTAGGAAGTAACGCTTCTGGTGAATTCTGAAAGATAAACAGAGTTAGTCAAGGACACCAGGTAGTGATGTTGTATCATTGAAGAGAGAGTGCTGGTAGAAATGACTCTGAAACCACAGAACTACAAAGTAAGTGTTAATTCAAGTGAGAAGAAAACTTGTGTTGCAGATAGAGTGATAAAAACTAGAAAGGAGCATGCATGCTTTCTAATGCTGAATGTTACACTTTGGTAAGGGTAGAGCTTTTTATGCATTTAAAGAAGGGGTTTGAGAAAAAGCTCACAGAGAAAGCATAGCAGACTATTGCAAGAATCCAAATGATAGAGAATGAGTATCTGAAACAAGATGTCAGGGTCAGAGAAAAGTCAATGGCCTGGGCTAGAATTAAGATTGTTAGGAGAAATATCAATAACCTCAGATATGCAGATGACACCACCCTTATGGCAGAAAGTGAAGAGGAACTAAAAAGCCTCTTGATGAAAGTGAAAAAGGAGAGTGAAAAAGTTGGCTTAAAGCTCAACATTCAGAAAACTAAGATCATGGCATCTGATTTCATCACTTCATGGGAAATAGATGGGGAAACAGTAGAAAGAGTGGCAGACTTTATTTTTGGGGGCTCCAAAATCACTGCAGATGGTGACTGCAGCCATGAAATTAAAAGATGCTTACTCCTTGACAGGAAAGTTATGACCAACCTAGATAGCATATTGCAAAGCAGAGACATTACTTTGCCAAAAAAGGTCTGTCTAGTCAAGGCTGTGGTTTTTCCAGTGTTCACGTATGGATGTGAGAGTTGGACTGTGAAGAAAGTTGAGTGCCAAAGAATTGATGCTTTTGAACTGTGGTTGTTGGAGAAGACTCTTGAGAGTCCCTTGGACTGCATGGAGATCCAACTTGTCCATTCTAAAGGAGATCAGCCCTGGGTGTTCTTTGGAAGGAATTCAGATGACACCACCCTTATGGCAGAAAGTGAAGAGGAACTAAAAAGCCTCTTGATGAAAGTGAAAGAGGAGAGTGAAAAAGTTGGCTTAAAGCTCAACATTCAGAAAACTAAGATCATGGCATCTGATTTCATCACTTCATGGGAAATAGATGGGGAAACAGTAGAAACAGTGGCAGACTTTATTTATGGGGGCTCCAAAATCACTGCAGATGGTGACTGTAGCCATGAAATTAAAAGATGCTTACTCCTTGACAGGAAAGTTATGACCAACCTAGATAGCATATTGCAAAGCAGAGACATTACTTTGCCAAAAAACGTCTGTCTAGTCAAGGCTGTGGTTTTTCCAGTGTTCACGTATGGATGTGAGAGTTGGACTGTGAAGAAAGTTGAGTGCCAAAGAATTGATGCTTTTGAACTGTGGTTGTTGGAGAAGACTCTTGAGAGTCCCTTGGACTGCATGGAGATCCAACTTGTCCATTCTAAAGGAGATCAGCCCTGGGTGTTCTTTGGAAGGAATTATGCTAAAGCTGAAGCTCCAGTACTTTGGCCACCTCATGTGAAGAGTTGACTCATTGCAAAAGACTCTGATGCTGGGAGGGATTGGGGGCAGGAGGAGAAGGGGACGACAGAGGATGAGATGGCTGGATGGCATCACTGATTCGATGGATGTGAGCCTGAGTGAACTCTAGGAGTTGGTGATAGACAGGGAGGCTGGTGTGCTGCGATTCACGGGGTCGCAAAGAGTCAGACATCACTGATTGACTGAAATGAACTGAACTGAAAGGTAATACATTTAAAGGAAACGGATGGAATTTAATGACTGCCAGATTATGGGGATTAAGAAAGAGAGAAAACTCAAGGATTATTTTCCAAGTATCTAGCTAAACTAAATGGTGGACAATGCCATTAAATGAGGTAAAGAACCAGAAAAAGAAAAGAATTTTGATATAGACAGGGAGGCCTGGTGTGCTGCGATTCACGGGGTCGCAAAGAGTCAGACATGACTGATTGACTGAAATGAACTGAACTGAAAGGTAATACATTTAAGGGAAACTGATGGAATTTAATGACTGCCAGATTATGGGGATTAAGAAAGAGAGAAAACTCAAGGATTATTTTCCAAGTATCTAGCTAAACTAAATGGTGGATGATGCCATTAAATGAGGTAAATAACCAGAAAAAGAAAAGAATTTTGAAAGAAAGAGAAGGGAATTTTGGAGACACTGAGTTTATCTAATGCACAGAATGGAATTTTAATTTGGACCATACTACAATCAATGAATAGCCATGAAACAATTTTTCCTGAGATTAATTATGTTTTTAATAACTAAAACTTTAATCATAATTCCCTGAATAATGGAAAGATGGTACAATACAAAAGATGATTACATATTTTCCCTAGTAGGTTAAATCTAATGCAGAATCTTGTGACAGTCCCACAGATAATAAAACTTCATAAATAACAAAATGTTCTAAGAAGTCTGCTCACTGTGAAATTTAAGAGTGGGAGATCCATCCTAAAGGAGATCAGTCCTGGGTGTTCATTGGAAGTACTGATGTTGAAGCTGAAACTCCAATACTTTGGCCACCTGATGCGAAGAGCGGACTCTGGAAAAGACCCTGATGCTGGGAAAGATTGAGGGCAGGAGGAGAAGGGGACGACAGAGGATAAGATGGTTGTATGACATCATCAACTCAATGGACATGGGTTTGGGTGGACTCCAGGAGCTGGTGATGGACAGGGAGGCCTGGTGTGCTGTGGTTCATGGGGTCGCAAAGTGTCAGGCATGACTGAGTGACAGAACTGAGCTGATCATTCAATGAAATTATCCTGAAATATTTGAATTATCAATATGACACCCAAAACTTCTTCAGTTATATAAAATTTCATTTAGCTTTTTAAAACTTTAAAAAAATTGAGATAATTGTATGCTGCTAAGTCAGTTCAGTCGTATCTGACTCTGTGCGACCCCATAGATGGCAGCCCACTAGGCTCCTCTGTCCCTGGGATTCTCCATGCAAGAATACTGGAGTGGGGTGCCATTTCCTTCTCCAATGCATGCATACATGCTAAGTTGCTTCAGTCATGTCCAACTCTGTGCAACTCCATGGACAGTAGCCCACCAGGCTCCTCTGTCCACGGCATTCTCTAGGCAAGAATACTGGAGTGGGTTGCCATTTCCTTCTCTAAGGAAATAATTGTATATTCATATGCAATTATAAGAAATAATACAGAAATGTGGTACATATATACAATAGAATATTAGTCATAAAGAGAATGAAATTTTGCCATTTACATGAACATGGATAGATCTAGAGATTATCATAATAAGTGAAGTAAATTCGACAGAGAAAAACAAATGTCATGATATCATTCATAAGTGAAATTGCAAATTGCTCAGTCATGTCCGACTCTTTGTGACCCCATGGACTATAGAGTCCATGGAATTCTCCAGGCCAGAATACTGGAGGGGGTAGCCTTTCCCTTCTGCAAGGGGATCTTCCCAACCCAGGGATTGAACCCAGGTCTCCCACATTGCAGGCAGATTCTTTACCAGCCTAGCCACAAGGGAAGCCCCAATGGAGGTCACTACAGAGCTGAAATTCCCATCCTTGTCCAGTAGTAACAGGAGTATCCCTTTTATAGATATTAATGGACATGGAGTGGAGACCTGGATTTCTGCCACCCCCCCCCCGCCCCGTTGTCACTGACAAGGCAGAACAATCTACTTCCCTTGCTAGAGCAATCTCAGGAAAAACAAACTAAAACAGAAGGCTCAACTAACCCACAGAGCATTACAACATAATACTTATTTGAGTATTTTTGAATATCATTCAAAAAATCAAGAACCAAGACAATCTCACTTGAACATGAAAAGATACTGAATAGATGCCAACACTGAGGGGACAGAGATGTTAGAATTTTCTGAGGAATACTTTAAATTTAAATACTTTAATCATCATAAAAATATTTGAAGAAGCAATTATAAATAAGCATTGAGAATTAAAAATAGATATTCTAAGCAAAGAAACAAAAATGTCAGAAAAATAAGTATAAAAGAGATCAAATATAAATTTTATAAAACAAAAAGTAAAATAACCAGGACAAATGATTATTGGGTGCTCTCAAAAACAGTATGCAGGGGACAGAGAAAAGAATTAATGAACTTGAAAATGGAATAATAGAAATTTCTCAGTAGAAAAACAGAGTAAACAGACAATAAAAAAACAAGCAAAAATACCAGATACATTAGCACAGGAATGTGTGGGAATATTAACAGATTAATCTGTGTCAGGAGACTGAGGCTAGGAAGAAGAAGACAGGGCTGAAAACTACTCAAATGGATGAAATTTTGGATGAAATAATGGATGAAAATTTACATTTGCAAAATATATAAATCTACAGATTCAAGAATCTAAGCAAACCCAACTAGGATAACTGAATTAAGTACCAAGGCATATATCACAAATTTCCCCTTCCAAAAATATATCATACAAATATTAAATCAATGAGAAGAGGTTTTATTCATATCAGGTAAAGTAGACTTCAGAACTAAGTCTTAGAGACATCAATTAATAAAAAATAGTTAAAGAAGAATTCTTTTAATTCTACATAATTTCTACTAAAAATTCAAGAGGGGGAAAGATATATATTTTTTTCTTTTTCTGGTATTACTCTGATGCCAAAGCCAGACAAAAACAGAAAAATAAAATAAAGAGAAAATCACAGATTTGTCTGTCATGAATATAGATCCATATCTCACAAGCAAAAATCTTTCACAGGAAATAATAATTGATATTTTTATGTCATAATTGAATGGGGTTTACTTCAGTGAGGTAAGTCTAGTTAAATATTCAAGAATTGGTTAATATAACCCACTATCCTACAGGATAAAGAAGCAAACTCATGATCATATCAGTCAATGTAGCAAAAACAAAATTCACCACCCACACATGTAAAAGCCTTTAAACACATAGAAAAGATGGGTGGCATTCTCAATGTGATATATAGCAACTACAGAATACCTATTCAGTTCATACTCTTTGCAACCCCAATAATCGCAGCATGCCAGGCCTCCCTGACCATCACCAACTCCCAGAGTTCACCCAAACTCATGTCCATCGAGTCGGTGATGCCATCCAGCCATCTCATCCTCTGTCGTCCCCTTCTCCTCCTGCCCCCAATCCCTCTCAGCATCAGAATCTTTTCCAATGAGACAACTCTTCGCATGAGGTGGCCAAAGTAATGGAGTCTCAGTTTCAGCAGCAGTCCTTCCAATGAACACTCAGGACTGATCTCCTTCAGAATAGACTGGTTGGATCCCCTTGCCGTACAAGGGACTCTCAAGAATCTTCTCCAACACCACTGTTCAAAAACATCAATTCTTTGGCGCTCAGCTTTCCTTATAGTCCAAATCTCACATCCATACATGATTACTGAAAAAAACCATAGCCTTGACTAGACAGACCTTTATTGGCAAAGTAATGTCTCTGCTTTTTAATATGCTAGTATCTAGGTTGGTCATAACTTTCCTGCCAAGGAGTAAGTGTCTTTTAATTTCATGGCTGCAATCACCATCTGCAGTGATTTTTGAAGCCCCAAAAAATAAAGCCAGCCACTGTTTCCACTGTTTCCCCATCTATTTCTCATGAAGTGGTGGGACCAGATGCCATGATCTTAGATTTCTGAATGTTGAGTTTTAAGTCAACATTTTCACTCTCCTATCTCACTTTCATCAAGAGGCTTTTTAGCTCCTCTTCACTTTCTGCCATAAGGGTGGTGTCATCTGCATATCTGAGATTATTGATATTTCCTCTGGCAATCTTGTTTCCAGCTTGTGCTCCCGTCAGCCCAGCGTTTCTCATGATGTACACTGCATAGAAGTTAAATTAGCAGGGTGACTATATAAGCCTTGATGTACTCCTTTTCCTATTTGGAACCAGTCTGTTGTTCCATGTCCAGTTCCAACTGTTGCTTCCTCACCTGCATACAGGTTTCTCAAGAGGCAGGTCAGATGGTCTGGTATTACCATCTCTTTTAGAATTTTCCATAGTTTATTGTGATCCACACAGTCAAAGGCTTTGGCATAACTTAGTGTTAAAAGACTGCTTTCCTACTAAGGTCAGTCCCAAGGCAAAGATGGCTACATCTTAATACAGTGCATCAGGAGAAGAATCAGAAACAAAAGTCATGGAAATTGAAAAGAAATAAATAACATTTTCCTTTTTTGCAGAAGTATATTTGTCTAAACAGAAAAAATCCCTCAAAATCTGTTAAAACAAACTCTTTTAGTTAATGAATGAATTCAGCAAAGTTATTGGCTGCAAGATAAACCTAGAAAAGTTAATTTCATTCAGTATGCTAGAATGAACATCTGGGCACTGAAATGAAAAATTAAATATCTGTGTAATCCCTTAAAAGTAAAATGATAAGATGGCTATCTAAAAAGACTGGTACAGGACTTGTATGCTGAAAATTACATATGATGACAAAAAATTAAAAGTATATCTAAATAAATGGAGAGACACATGTACAGTGTTCATAGATTAGAAATCAAGACAGTAAAGAAGTCAATTTACCCATTGTTATATATGTGGACTTCCCTGGTGGCTCAGACAGCAAAGCGTCTGTCTACAGTGTGGGAGACCTGGGTTCAATCCCTGGGTTGGGAAGATCCCCTGGAGAAGGAAATGGCAACCCACTCAAGTACTATTGCCTGGAAAATCCCATGGACAGAGAACCCTGGTAGGCTACAGTCCATGGGGTCTCAAAGAGTCTAGCAAATTCTTATAAATATTTCAGCAAGACTTTTGGGAGCGACAAACTTATTCTAAAATTATATGAAAATTTAAACTAAAATATTTAAATCAATTTTGCAAAAGAACTATGAAAGAGAAATAAGTCTACCCAATTTAATGGATTATTATATATATAGCTAATGCAATCAAAATGTGTGGTATTAGCGTTATAGAAACATAGATCAATAGTACAAAATAGAAAAACCAGAAATATATACCCACCAATATTTCCAACTTGGTTTTTTTGGACACAGAATAAAAGACAATTTAATGGAGGGAACAGCTTTTTCGATAAATGTTTTGGGAGCATCTGGACATCCATTGGCAAAAAAATGACCCTCAGCCCAAGACTCACCCATTATATAACACTTAAAATAGACGCTTAAATGTCACATAGTAATATTTTGAACAAAACAAAACAAAACCTTGGGGCCTAGAACCAAGCAGAGAGTAATTAGAACTGACTCCTAAAGTAAAGTCCATAAAAGGAAAACTTATATATTGGACTTCATCAAAATTAAAAACTTTTATTCTGTTGTAAAAGAACCTGGTAAGTGAATGAAAAATCTGTCTACAGGCTTGAGGGAACCATATGCAAACCACATATCCAACAATGACTAGATCTACAATACATAAAGTTCTTAGATCTAGTCCTCGAGATTCTCAAACACAACATTCAAAAATAAATAGAACATAGGCAAAAGACACAAACAAACATTTTATAACAGGAGATATGCAGATGGCATATGAACATGAAAGATTTTCAAAATCTTTAGCCTTTAGTGAAATCAAACTAAAACCACAATAAGACATATACCTATCATAACAACTTACTAAAAGTAGTGATAGCATCAACTTCTGATGTGCACTTTCATGCACTGGAGAAGGAAATGGCAATCCACTCCAGTGTTCTTACCTAGAGAATCCCAGGGATGGGGGAGCCTGGTGAGCTGCCATCTATGGGGTTGCACAGAGTCGGACATGACTGAAGTGACTTAGCATACATGCTATTACATATTACACAATCAGAAATTGCACTCAGAGAAATGAAAAGGCATGTTCACATAAATACTTAAATATGCATGTTTATATCTGCTCTATTCATGACAGTTAAGAACAATGATTAATCCAGTTATCTTTCAATAGATGAATAGGACACACACTGGTACATCTTTACCATGGAATATTACCCAGTAATGAAAAGAAACAAACTGAAACATGCACTAAGCTAAGTAAATTTTCAGAAAATTCTACTGAGTGAAATCCCAATAGATTATCTTCTATATGATTTCATTTACATAACATCTTAATAAGACAACATTATGGAAACAGGGGGCGGATTAGTGGTCGTCTGGGTTGGGTTAAATGAAACTTGGGACCTGGAATGGAATATGTGTGATTATAAAAGTGCAACCTAAGCGATCCTTGAAGTGGTGCAAATCTGTATCTTCACTCTGTCAAGATTCATATCCTGGTTATGATGCTATCTTTTAGTTTTATGGGCCTTCGCTGGTGGCGCAGCTGGTAAAGAATCAGCCTGAATGCAGGAGACTCAGGTTTGATCCCTGGGTAGGGAAGATCCCCTGGAGAAGGAAATGGCTACTCACTCTAGTACTCTTGCCTAGGAAATCTCATGGACATAGGAGCCTGGCAGGCTACAAGAACTGGACAAGACTTAGCGACTAAACTACATATGACCTCTCAGTATTATTTCTTTGTTTTAATTTTATTGGAGTGTAGTTAATTTCCATGGTTGTGTTAGTTCAGCTGTACAACTGTGCTGTAAAGTATTTCAGTTATACATATACAATAATTATTCTTTCTTAAGATTATTTTCTTATAAATGTCAACACAGAGTATTGAGGAGAGTTCTCTGTGCTACACAGTATGTCCTTTTTGGTTACCTGTATTATACTATCTTATATATAATAATGGGTATATTTCATCTGAAGCTCCTGATTTACCCTCCCTCACCTCCCACATTTCCTTTTTGATGACCATAAGTTTATTTCTGATACCTGTGAGTCTGTTTCTATTTTGTAAATAAGTTCACTTGTATCATTCTTTAGAATTATTTACATATATGAATGGTATTGGCTTCCCTGAGAGCTCAGTTGGTAAAGAATCTGCAGAATCTGCCTGTTCGATTCTTGGATCAGGAAGATCCACTGGAGAAGCTTAGGCTACCCACTCCAGTATTCTTGGACTTCCTTTGTGGCTCAGCTAGCAGTCTACCTTCAATGCGGGAGACCTGGGTTCGATCTCTGGATTGGGAATATCCCCTGGCGAAGGGAAAGGCTACCCACTCCAGTATTCTGGCCTGGAGAATTCCAGGACTGTAAAGTTTGCTATGTCTTTGACCGAGGTGCTAAGTCACTTCAGTCATGTCCAACTCTTTGCCACCACGTGGACTATGGCCCACCAGGATCCTCTGCCCGTAGGATTTTTCAGGCAAAAATATTGGAGTGGGTTGACTCAGGAGTCTTACATATTTTATCAGCATCCATGAAACTTTGACATATTAATTGGTAAGATTGCAAATATAGACCCAAAGAACAATATGGTGATGAGTTCCTTGGGTTTATTTTTGCTCTATTATCACAGACAAGGTGTTAGAGAGGCTGTATATTGTCACCCAGCTTATTTAACTTATATGCAGAGTACATCATGAAAAGTGCTGGACTGGATGAAGCACAAGCTGGAATCAAGATTGCCAAGAGAAATATCAATAATCTCAGATATGCAGATGACACCACCCTTATGGCAGAAAGTGAAGAGGAACTAAAGAGCCTCTTGATGAAAGTGAAAGAGGAGAGTGAAAAAGTTGGCTTAAATTTCAACATTCAGAAAAGTAAGATCATGGCATCCAGCCCCATCACTTCATGGGAAATAGATGGGGAAACAGTGGAAACAGTGGCTGACTTTATTTTGGGGAGGCTCCAAAATCATTGCAGATGGTGACTGAAGCCATGAAATTAAAAGACCCTTACTCCTTGGCAGGAAAGTTATGACCAAACTAGATAGCATATTCAAAAACAGAGACATTACTTTGCCAACAAAGGTCCATCTAGTCAAGGCTCTGGTTTTTCCAGTAGTCATGTATGCATGTGAGAGTTGAACTATAAAGAGAGCTGAGTGCAGAAGAATTGATGCTTTTGAACTGTGGTTGTTGGAGGAGACTCTTTTGAGAGTGCCTTGACTGCAAGGAGGTCCAACTAGTCCAACTTAAAGGAAATCAGTCCTGAATGTTCATTGGAAGGACTGATATTGAAACTGAAACTCCAGTACTTCGGCCACCTGATGTGAAGAACGGTCTCATTTGAGAAGACCCTGATGCTGGGAAAGATCGAAGGCAGGAGAAGGGGACTACAGTGGATGAGATGGTTGAATGGCATCACCAACTCAGTGGACATGAGTTTGGATAAACCCCAGGAGTTGGTGATGGACAGGGAGGCCTGGCATGCTGCAGTTCATGGAGTTACAAATTGGTAGACACAACTGAGTGACTGAACTGAACTGATGGATGGATGCTTGTACTGGCAGCGGTTAGCATTACAGAAAAGGAACCATAAGCTTACAGCACCAGACAATTTGTATGCTTGCCCTTTGCTCTAGAAGGACATACTGCCTATATTATCTTCCAAGGAAATTAAAAATAGACCTACTGCAAAGGTTTATCTGGAGTAAAGGGCAGTCACTGCCACCGAATGATATCTGTGGTGTAAGATTATATTATCACTGTATTTTTATTCTTTTTTCGTCAAATTTCTATGGCTAAACTATGGGACCAAAGCACAAAATGAGTTTCCTCTTTTTATTTATTTTAATTAAAATCATTTTTTTTTATTGTTTGTTTTTTGCTAATGGGAGTTTCTACTCTAACAATCTTTACTATGTTGGGAATCCAGTCTCAGGCCTACAGATTTACAAGTCTTTTCTGTTGATTTCTACCATTTTAAGTATTCAGC
Organism: Aepyceros melampus; assembly: GCA_006408695.1. Classification (NCBI taxonomy): domain Eukaryota; kingdom Metazoa; phylum Chordata; class Mammalia; order Artiodactyla; family Bovidae; genus Aepyceros; species Aepyceros melampus. The sequence goes on from SJXQ01009124.1 coordinate 334,036, forward strand.
TTTATAAATGGGATCACCTTTGCTGGTATACCTTTTGTCGTCCAGGTATCCTCTAGCTCCTAGCTTTCATTGACTGATATACACTATGGTCAACCACCACAGGGTACACCATAGTCTACGCCAGCTTAGCTTCCATTAACTGATATGAATCAAACTCCCTTAAAGCGAAAGTCACTCAGGTGTGTCCAGCTCTCTACGACCCCATGGACTGTAGTCTGCCAGGCTCCTCTGTCCTCGGGATTCTCCAGTCAAAGTACTGGAGTGGGTTGCTGTGCCCTCCTCCAGGGGGTCTTCCTGACCCAGAGATTGAACCAGGGTCCCCTGCATTGCAGGCAGATTCTTTACCTCTTAAGCCACCAGGAAAGCCCAAACTCCCTGAGGCCTATGACTTGTCATCTTGGAGCCTTTTAGTTCCTTTGTTTCAGTCCCAGATTTCCTCCCTGTTTCTGCTGGTTTTGTATTTATTTCATTTTTCACTGTGACTATGCCTTTAATTATTATAAAGTGTACCTCACAGATGTCTTATTTGTGATGTTGATGTGATGTTTTGGTAAAACAGAATTTAAGATCAGTGCTGACATTCCTTTTTGACTAGAATTTTATTTTACTACTTTAGGAAAAAAGCATAGATTTCCACCTTGGGTAGAAAAAATTTAAAATCATCATCTCATTAGTCATGATGATGTAATTATTATAAATTGGACATAAAACTATACATAAATAAACATGGGAACTAATCTTATTCAGTAATACACTATTGAAGGCACTATTTAATGAAATCCTTTCAAATGTTAAATATCATCCATGCATTTCTTTTTACATTATTTGTGATTTTCCTTTGTTTAAAACAGAAACTCCATTGATTTAGGATTATCTATTCAAATGTTAATCCATAAGCAGATATATAGTGATTAATTTGCACATGGCTAGCAGCATACTAAATGTGTGCAATTAACACATGCACAAAGCACACACTCAGATTACTCGAGAATCTTAAGAGTTGCTTACAGTAAAGCAATGTAAATTTCCTGGTTGTTACATAATAGGCAGATCAGGAATATCATAATCGAGCGTCATTTTTACAGATATCAATGTGCGCTCAATTTTCCCTTTGTCAAAATATCAACCGTGGTTATAAGACCCAAATTTTGAGGCTAAAATATTTCTATCTCTAGACAATACAAAAGACAAGCAGAGATAGGGCCATATCGTTTCTGTATCATTTTGCAAAAAAAAAAAAAAAATACTACAGCAATCCATCCTTCCTTTTGAATATTGATTTCTAGATTTCCTTCACTATTTCCTTTTCCTCTTAAACCCACCAAATTTACCAAGTGTTAGCAATCCCCCCCACAATACTGCCTTGAAAATGATTCTCAATCATTGAAACAAGTGTCTTTTTCAATGAGTGCAAATTTTACTTCAAATCTTGTCCCCTAAGGACTTGTTTTCTTTAATGCTTTATGGGAATATTTAATATGTCTAATAGGAAAATAAATGATGTGTCTCTTCTATTGAAATTTACATAGAAATACTTATAGTATGTTCTGATGTTCATTTTCTCTGATGTGAGGCTATTATCAATGCAGAAAATCTGAGAAATATGCCAAATATAATTTTTTAGGCTTTTAGCTTGCTTTCTTTTGTTAGTATCTATTCATGAAAGATCTCAGGCAACAAAAGACAGTATGTTCCAGAGACAATAAAAGATAATTCAACAGATTAGTTGAACTTTATGTAGATGTGGGTATATCATGAAAAATTTTGCATTGTGTCAAAGACTGCTGTCTATTTGCAAACATTATACCTGAAAACTTGAAAGTCCTCCATTTAAGTATGATTTCTTCAGTCAAGCAAAATTGAGGTCCTTTAGGGGGAAAACAAATGAAAGAAAAGGTTTAGATGAGATTGGCATCACTTTTACCTAGAATGATTTGATTACATATGCTCACGTATTCTGACAGGTTTTATCTAGAGGTACATCAGCATCATTTGACAGTTTAACATTATGAAACAGTATGAAGTACAGCCGTGCTATTTATATTCAGTACACACATATGCAGATCTTGTTGGTATGACACTTTAGGAATCTGAAATCATCAAAATATTGTTGTCTTATTTCCTTGTAAGCAAGAATTCAAATTATGTGAAATAGCATTATCTATATAGTCCATGAATAATTTTAGACTTCTTTAGGCCTGTTGAACTTGAATCAGCTTTTTGTTGGTGTCTCACGCAATCAAATACAATAACTGCTTGTTTCCACACTAATCAATAAATGCTACATAGCATTATCGGATACAAACGAGACCTCTCATTGTTTGCATGTGCTTTTAGATACTTGTGTAGTAGATAATTGCTGAAATTAAAAAAAAAAAACTATATATGATCTATCTGTAGAGGCAAACTATATAAATGTAATGCTTAATAATACAGAAAGAAGAAATCAGAATTGGTCAGAACTGTGGTGGCCAGTTTATTTTATTATTTAGATGGATTACAGCCAAATTAGTTAAGTAAAATTTCAGACTAATCATAAAAGTAGCAAGTGACTAATCATAAAAATAGCAATACTTAATGATCTCTCTATGCAGGGTTTGATATAGCACAGGCTGGAGAAAAATGAAATGAAAGCAGAAACTATTACCTAATCAAATTGGGACAAATTCAGTTGTATTTAACAATATATGGTTTATAACTATGGCTCTACATATATATTGGAAGCCAATTCTATGTGTAGGCTTTTAATAATTAAGAAAACTTAAAGACATCAATTCATTTCTGAAGCAAATGTAAATTAATTTCTAGGTATCATCAAATGAGTATTACAGGCTGAAAAAACAGCATAACTGAGATAGATAATTTTATATGTCAACGTGGCTGAGCAATTTTGCCCAAATATGTGGTCAAACCTCATTGGAGATGGATGTTTCTATAAGGGTCATTGGGGGGGAGGGTGAGAGTACCATTTAAATAGGTAAAGTAGATTCCCCTCCATGTTGTAGGTGGGCCTCATCCAACCAATTGAAGGCCTTAAGAGAACAAAGACTGATCTACCTTGAGAAAAAAGGAATTCTGCCCGGAGACTAACTTTAGATTCAAGCTGTGACTATTCCTTGGGTCTCCAGCTTGCCAACCTACCCCACAGATTTTGGATTTCTTAAACTTACACAGTCTTATGAGCCAATTCCTCAAATAAATATCTTGCATGCACACACACACACACACACACATACATCCTGATGGTTCTGTTTTCTGGAAGACTAATAATGATTTGGTTTGACTGATACAGGTCTGGACAGATTTGGACTAATACAGTGAGAAAGAAGGGTGCTGCTGTAATGAATACCAAAATATGTGGAACTGGAGAATGGGTAGGAGGTAGGAAGTGTTTTGAGGTGCATATTAGAAAAAAAAATCTTAGACTTGGAAAAGTTGTTAGTAGAAATGTGGATATTAAAAGTGCTTGTAGTGAGGTCTCAGATGGAAATGAGGAATATGTTATTTCACACTGGATGAAACGTGAGCTTTGTTATAAAGTGACAGAAAATTGAATTGTGTTCTAGTGTTTTGTGAAAGGTAGAATTTGTAAGAGATGAACTTGGATAGTTAGCAATGCGAAATTTTAACAATGAGAAGAATTTAGAATGTGTTGAAAGTTCTGTCTGATTTCTCCTTACTGCTTATATTAATAGTAAAATTTGAGAGGAAAAATATAAATTCAAGGAGGAAAAAAAAAAAAAAACTTAAATGAAAGGGAACCAGAACTGAAAACTTTGGGAAATTCTCAACCTATCCATATTGCAAAAAAAAAAGAGAAATTGTGTTCTGGCAAGAATACCAAGGGGGTGGCTGCACAATCATTTAATACAGAAATCATGGATTTAATTAGTTATCTTAGCAGAAATCAAGAACAGACATGGGATTATACCAGAACTAGAGAAACACTGTTGGCTCGGATGAAAGGGGACAAAGATAAGGCAAAATGAAGGAAGTCTGCTGGACTTTTGCGATTCTATGGTATGAGCCTGTAGAGCTATCCAAGAAAATGAAGAATCACCCTTAAAGTGATTTGTATTAGCAAGCCTGCTATTGCTACCACAGAACCAGAAGGCGTAGGTCCAACTCAAGGGTGAACTCCCGAGTTCCTGAGGGCAGGGCCACCTCCTCTGTTTCAGCAGGCTGCTGCGCCAGTGGGCCTAAAAGTGGGAGCATCATTCTGGGGGCTGATAATTCTCCATCATCAAAACTGTATGGAACTCCCCTTACTAGGGTTTATGCTTGTTTAGTTCTCGTGACCCTTCTACTGTTTCCAGTTTATCCTTTTTGGAAAGGGAATGCTGTCTTAAGCCCTTCCTACCACTTATTTTGGAAGCAGGTAACATGCCTGGTTTTACAGGTTCACAATTGAGAGAGGAATAAATGCAGATTCAATGCTTTCAAACAGTGGTGCTAAGAAGACTCTTTAAAAGAGTCCCTTGGACAGCGAAGAGATCACACCAGTCCATCCTAAAGGAAATCAACTCCGAATCTTCTTTGGAAGGACTGAGGCTAAGCTCCAATACTTTGGCCACCTGATGCGAAGAGTCGATTCACTAGAAAAGACACTGATGCTGGAAAAGATTGAAGGCAGAAGGAGAAGGAGATGACAGAGGATGAGATGGCAGGATGGCATTACCGAAGCAATGGACATGAACATGGGGAAACTCCAGGAGATGGTGGGGGACAGGGATGCCTGGCGTGGTGCAGTCCATAGGCTTGTGAAGGGTCGACACAACTAGGTGCCTGACAACAGTTGTGAGAGACACTTTCCTCAGGGTGAAAGTAGTGACTGCTCAGTCATGTCTGACTCTTTGCAACCCCATGGACTATAGAGTCCAGGGAAACCTCCAGGCCAGTGGGAGTGGGTAGCTGTTCACTTTTCCAGGGGATCTTCCTGACCCAGGAATCGAACTGGGGTCTCCTGTATTGCAGGCAGATTCTCTAACCACTGAGCTACCAGGGAAGTCTCAGAGTGAATCACAACTCAAATCTCAACTACACTTTGATTTAGATGAGATTTAGAACTTGGAGCTGATGCTGAATTAAGACTTATGAGTTGTTAGAATGGAGAAGGCAATGGCACCCCACTCTAGTACTCTTGCCTGGAAAATCCCATGGATGGAGGAGCCTGGTGGGCTACAGTCCATGGGTTCATGAAGAGTCAGACATGACTGAATGACTTCTCTTTCACTTTTCACTTTCATTCATTGGAGAAGGAAATGGCAACTCACTCCAGTGTTCTTGCCTGGAGAATCCCAGGGACGGGGAGCCTGGTGGGCTGCTATGGGGTCACACAGAGTTGGACATGACTGAAGCGACTAGCAGAGAGAGAGCAGTTGTTATAGTGGGGGTAGATGTAACTGGCATGTGAGGAGGCTATAAATTCTGCGGGTCAAGACTCCAGAGTACCGTGGGCTAAATATATCCTCCCCCCTCCAGATCCAAGTACTGTGAGCTAAACACCCCCTTCCAAAGGAATTAAGTTGATACCTTAATCCCCAGTACCTCAGAATGTAATCATTTTGGAGAAATGTCATAAATAAGGCTACTAAGATGAGCTCTGTTTCAATCTGGTGTTCTTCTAGGAGGAAATTTTGACATACATAAATAGAGGCACTAGGGATATGAACCCAAAGAGGAAAGGTTGTGTGAGGACTCCACAAGAACATAGCCATCTGCAAGCTGAGCAGGGAGGGGGCCTTAGCAGAAGCCAGATCTGCCAGCTCCTCAATCTTGGATTTTTCAAGGCATTGAAACTACATAATGTCTTTTAAACTACCAGTCTAAGCTAATATAATCACCATAACATTACCTGATGGTCAATATAAACTTAATAACTTTCAAAAATATCTTGATATCAGGATTCACCTGCTGGAAACAGTCAATGAGAAAGACTTAAAACCACAGACATGATTATACTAAAATTCTTCCTTTCAGTTGAGTCTCTGAACATGCTCATGTACTTAAATCAGAAAGTTCTAAAATTAGCTTATACTCTCCAGGAATTTGAAGTAATGTAAAAAAGCATCCGTTTACACAAATGATTGCAAGCTAAATAAAGTCATAGCCTTGAGTAGTAGCACTCACTGTGGGAGAGTGTAGGAGATTATTGTAGAGGCATTGGCTTGAATGCAGCACATCCCTAACCTGTGAGACAGGCATTGCTGAGGAAAACAATGCTGTCTTAATAAAGCATCGCTTGAGAAGTGTACAAAGACATTAAGAAGAATGCATTACCCATTCACTCACACAGCACAGAATTTCTAAGATTTCTTAGAATAAGTTTTTCGTTAGAGGAAACTATTTCCTCTTCCCTCACCCTGTGAGTCACATAATTGGACAGCTCTCTATGTTAGTCTTCTAGTGAATACTCAAAAAGAATTATCTTCCTGTGGAATTTGCCACAGGGATTTTATATATCTCATCAAACTTTAAAATTATTTTCGCAGCTGATGGGGAGAGCGTGTAAATGAGAGCACAAAGTCGAATATTTCAAAAGATCAGGTCATTCTAGTCAGAAAGTAAGAAAACTGCAGATACTTAACTTATGAGGCACTTATATAAATTCAGTTAAATAACTTTCCTAATGCAGTCTTCTTAATGTTCTTTAAATGCATTTCTTCTTTCTTATGTTGTTATTCACCTAGTTCATGCTTTTATATCATAATCTTACTATTTCCATAGTCTCATTAATTTTATAATATTTACACAGATGTATTTAAGACATCTTAATACTTACCCTATCAAAATTTACATTTATCACTTATAATATATATAATATATTAGAAAATAAATATAATAATTTTAAATGAGCTTTATCTTTCTCAAGTTCAGTTTCCTCACTGGAGAAAATATGGAAGGAAAGACTAGAGGGTGTGAGGTGGAACTAATACTTATCAATTAAGACTAATATTCAAAAAGGGTATGTGGCATTTTACTGATGAGATTTATTTTAAGTGACCAAAAAATATTAGGGCTCAAAAATTGAGATAAATCATATTTCATGGATGATTAATAGAATCATGGATTTGTTTTGAAAGGGAAAATAAGAAGTTATTTTTGTAGACTACTTGTGAAAATAAAAATGCTGTGGAGTTTTTTGTAGGGTTTTTCAGTAGGCAATTGAAATAGAACTCAGGAGGCCTATGGTGTAAAAGGAGACTCATTTCCTTTAAGGTAATAGTTGAAACACAAAGCCAATAAGCTCCCAAAAAGGAAAGACAACAACAAAAAAAAGTTATCTGGACTTAAGGGCACATATGCGTTAGTGACGTATTTTATTCTCTTGGGCTCCAAACTCAGTGCAGATGTAATTGCAACCATGAAGTTAAAATACGCTTGCTCCTTGGAAGAAAAACTATGACAACCTAGACAGTGTATTAAAAAGCAGAGACATCACTTTGCCAACAAAAGTCCAGAGCATCAAAGTTATGGTTTTTTCAGTAGTCATCTACAGATATGAGAATCGGACCATAAAGAAGGCTGTGTGTCACAGAATTGATCCTTTTGAACTGTGGTGTTGGAGAAGACTCCTGAGAGTCCTGTGGACTGCAAGAAGAGCCAACCAGTCCATCCTAAAAGAAATCAGCCCTGAATATTCATTGGAAGGACTGATGCTGAGGTTGAAGCTACAGTGCTTTGGTCACCTGATGAGACGAGCCAACTCATCGGAAAAGACTCTGATGCTAGGAAAGGTTGAAAGCAAAAGGAGTAGAGGAATGGAAAAAAAAAAAAGGAGTAGGGGACAGTAGAGGATGAGATGGTTAGATAGCATCCACCAACAGTGGACATGAATTTAAGCAAACTCCGGGAGACAGTGTAGGACAAGGAAGTATGGTGTGCTGTAGTCCATAGGGTCACAAAGGGCCCGACACAGTTGTGCGACTGAACAACAACTCATTAGTGACTATCAAGGAGAAGTGGGAGCGTAGCCCACACCTTCTGTGTTTCTCTATTGTGTTTATAATGAAGAAAAGCTCACTGAAACTGGGTAACAATATGATTATTTCCAACTTCCAGAAGAGGATAAACGATCAAAATTATATGATCAGTAGTACTGCCGCTGCTGCTAAGTCGCTTCAGTCGTGTCCAACCCTGTGCAACCCCATAGATGGCAGCCCACCAGGCCCCCCGATCCCTGGGACTCTCCAGGCAAGAACACTGGAGTGGGTGCCATTTCCTGCTCCAGTGCATGAAAGTGAAAGGGGAAAGGGAAGTCGCTCAGTCATGTCCGACTCTTAGCGACCCCATGGACTGCAGCCCACCAGGCTCCTCTGCCCATGGGATTTTCCAGGCAAGAGTGCTGGAGTGGGGTGCCATCGCCTTCTCCCGATCAGTAGTACAATGTGCTGTAAAATTGTCTTAGAGTGGTAAAAATTCCAATGGATGACAATTAACAGGAAAATGACAAAGTTCAAGAAAGTAGAAAGCCTGTGTCTTTGTAGTGATCTATTTTTAAAAGAATAAAGCAAAGTGCATGTTTTATTGGATGTAGATTTTTTAGTCTAATTTGCCAAAGTAGAAAGGAAAATAAGTTCATAGATGATAAAATATTCAGTTTTCTGCTTTTCTTGGGATATGAATTATACCCTCAGGGTTTAGAGAAGGAACATCCAATTAGCTACAAAATACAGTGTTTTATCTACAATTTTAAGGATTCATAAAATCACCAGGCATATTAAAAAGCTTCACCTTTTTCTAGAATTTTCATCACAGTTATATACATTTAAAAAATGTTTTGTTCTTAATAAAGCAACATATCCTTATTCAAAAATTGTTAAAAATAAAAGATAGCAAAACAAATGTTATAATTTCTTATTATCCATTCCACTTAAAATAATTAGCAAAAGTATGAATTAATGTGGACCTTTGAGTGATTTTGTAGCAGGACTCTAATTATTTGGATACTCTCTCAATTTACGAAAATAGTAACATATCTTTGCCAAATGACTAACAGATAATAAAACAATAGCTATAAATTATTAAATATATATTATGCTTAGTGAGGAACTATGTTAGCCACGATATGTTTAGATATAAATATATTAATATAAATTAAATAATGTAAAGTAATGACATGTATGGTAATTTTTGTATTTTAAAATTAGTTTATATAAATAATTTAAAAATTTACCTTAAATTATTTTTGGGCAAAAATATAAAATCTTTAATAATTTATAAGGCCTTCTGTTTAAAAAAAAAATCCATGATTATTTGACTTAGATTATCAGTGCTGTATTTCATGGATTATTTTTGTTACCGACTTCTGGAAATACTAATAGATCCTCTTAGTCTTATTCACATGAAATAACCTTGTGTTGACAGCCTAATAATACTGGGGAAATAAAAGCTTTTAAAACAATATCAATTTTCCATAATACATCATGCATGGTGCAAGATAATCAGTTGTCTACAAAACAATTTTTGATGTAATCTTTTCCCTCTCATACCTTTTTCAAGTTGATGCATCATCAAAACTTTTTTTTTCCTTCTTGTAAGTTTCAAAAAGAAGAATTAAAAAAAATCTTGTGACCTTCTCTGCAATTGGCTGAAACTTTCAGGGCTTTCGTTCAGGTCTCCATTAGTGGAAAGTGGTTTTAGCTAGCTGTGCTCCAGCATTTCAGTCAATTACCAGCTTTTATCTTGTTGTTATCATAAAGGGCCATTTCTTTCCTAAAATGGTCAATTAAGTTCACGAAAATAAATGGTGAGAAATATGCAGTTTGTTAGCCGTACTGTCAGGAGTACCTGGTCTTGGGGAAAAACATTTCAGAGGATTTCTTAATGAATAGAAATAGCTTTCATCAGACTAGATGTCTGTTCACATCCTGTTTTCTCTGGCCACAATTCACAGTTAACAACGCAGTAATTGAGTATTTGAAAGCTCCTAAAATATCTACCATATACTTAAGGAAGAGTCCCATGTTTTTGCTTAACTACTTCACTTGTTGCCATTTGTATAAAGTGCATTTTAGAATCAATGGAGGCAGTCGGTTTTACTTGAAATGCATCAGGAAAGGTTCATTTTTCTTACCTGGGAAAATAGAATAAAAGGAACAAGGATTTGGAGAAAATTAATCAAGTAGGATATACTTTAAGTAGAAATGGTACAGCAATGAATATAAAACTTGAAAATATAAGAGAGAATGATGGGCAGCAGACTGAATTTCCATGATTGTATAACATTGTTGGCACTCAGAACAAGAAGGCAGGCAGGAACAGCGCTGCATTCATTTCCTTATTCTTTGATTAAGTCCTACTTTGGTTCTTAAAGTTCTTACCATTTGCCACACCATTCTAGGCCCAATGAATATTTTAGTATTAATAATTAGGCAAAGCCATGTAAGTTATGTCTGGTTATGTGGCATCTTTCAGAATATACTGGGAAATACATTCTATAAATGGGAATTTTGACTAGCATTTTTCTGGGTATGAGTAAATGCTGAATGGTTGGTAATAAATCCATGAAGAAAAAACGAACTGTGTATTTTCGTGTTTGTTTCATTATTGCAAATATTTTCCTGCAAATATTCTAACTAAAGAAACTTGTGACTCACTTTCTCTTTTAGCAAACGTAATCAACGCAGTGTCAAAGAAAATTTACGGAAAGAATAAAATCAGTTCATCAAAATGGTTTTTCATTCCTCCCTTTGCATTTGAAAACCAGAAGTTAGGAGATTGCTCAGCACCCGTGAGTGTGTCTCTGTGTCAACTTGGCCAGTCTTAATGTCACTCTGAAGATACTTTTTAGATGATATTAACATTTAAATCAGTACTTTGAGTAAAGCAGGTCATCTTCCATATGGGTGGACCTCATTCAATCCGTTGATGACTTTAACAGAACAAAAAGACTGACCTCCTCTGAGAAGGAAAGAATTCTGCCTTGAGATGAGCTACAATATCAACTCTCCCCTGGATCTCTAGTCCACTAACCAGCTCTGAAAATTTTGGACTTGCCAACCCCCACAACATATAAGCCAACTGCATACATGTGTATATACGCATACATATAAACATACACACATCCCCACAGGTCTCCTTGTCTTTCTCTGAAGAGCCCTAACAGGTTTTTACAAATGTGGTGGCACAACAACCAACAGAAAAATATCACTCGGGGTGTGTGTGTGTTAGTTACGTAGTCATGTCCAACTCTTTACAACCCCATGAACTATACCCCACCAGGTTCCTCTTCCATGGGATTTCCCAGGCAAGAATAATGGAGTGCATTGCCATTTTCTTTTCCAGGGGATTTTCCTGACCCAGGGATTGAACCCACGTCTCTAGCACTGCCGGCAGATTCTTTACCATCTGAGCCACTAGGGAAGCCCCCATTTCCTTCTCCAGGGGATCTTCCTGACCTAGAGATCAAACCCATGTTGCTCATGTCTTCTGCATTGGCAGGTAAACTCTTTACCACTATCACCATCTGGGAAGTCCTCTGAAACCACAGAGCGTTTCCAAAGCAGACTCCTGCTCACAACACTCCTAGCTACAGAAGCAGACACATACCTGGGACATCCATCTCTGCACATGGCTCTAAGGCCACCCAGGAGCAGGCACTTGGTCACTGCTCTGTGGGGGGACCAGCCTGATGGGCAGCTCCCATGGGCAGACCTGGGGAGCATTGCAGGAGGAGGGTCTCCTGGGGAGAGAGCATGCATCTTGACAAAGCAGGCCCGAGTTAAGGCTTCCTGGCTGAGAGCTGCCAGGAAGCCTGGGCTTCCAGAGTTGCCTCCCCAAAGCCGAGGGTCCCTCTGAGGGCCCCACCTGGTACATCCACCTGACGCCTTCCTCAGTAGACACAGGAGCCGGCTGTCCAGGGAGTCTTGAAGCAAACAGTCACTCGAGGTTGTAAGACTCTATTTGCAATTTATGGTAGAAAAGCATCTGACTCATATAAGTGCAGTGAATTCAAATACATATCAAGAGATCTTTGATACCCTCACATCAAGAGTATACAGATACACATGAACACACATTACCAATTTTTGCCACAGTCTCGAAAAGTAGATAATCACTGGATAATATCACTCAATGAGTGTGTGTAACTAATACTTATGTTTAGAAGCACAAACACAGTAACAGCAGAAGGTGACTATTTTCTCCAAGGAAATTAAGTTACTGCATCTTTCTTCTTTTGATTTTATGTTGGCTCTAGTGACCTGGTCTTCTGAAGTATTCAGCTTTATACCTGGTTTCTCATTTCTACATTCTTCTCATCGTCTGCCAAATATTTCCCCGAGCAAAAAGATGTGAAAATTTGTTCTGCATTAACTTTTCCTAGAAGTGTAAAATGATCATGATCACAACCACTGACACTTAGTCAACTGTAGGCAAAATGCCAAAAATTCAACTCCTTAAACTCATTAATGTTGCAAAGATTTTCTCTCTCAAAGATATAAGATGCCAATAAACAGCAATTGGTTGATTAATAATGGACCAGTATAGTCAATATAAATGGTTTCAGAGTTATGTATTATACTTTTCATTGCAAATGTTGCCTACATTTCTTTTAAAAACTAGTTCCGTATTCTTTTATGAAATTTTGCCAACTAGGATATTTGTGTGAATAAAACAGAGAGAAAGATAAAAATAGGGCTCATAAGTGGAAGTTGACAAGTATTATACATGAAGAAGGCAATGACTCAACATTCACTGGCAATGATATTCCTCCAACTTTGAAGATTGTGTCTTTAACTCTCCTTTTTATATTTAGGATCTAAAGGATTGCTTCTAATATCCTGGAAAATAATTATTTGTTTAATAAATTCATAGGAAGAATAATTGAGAAAAATCAAATTTACTACCACCACCCAAAGTTTACTTTAAATTCAGAAATTATCTAAATAATCTGAATAGCTTTTAGCTGAAAGTATAAGAGCTTTCCCATTTATTAAAGCATTTGCTCTTATATACAGAAAATAAAACGTCCTTCTACAATATCCTTCTACAATACCCTTAAAATATTCCCAGTCTGTTAAACACCTATCATGGCAAAATGTAGAAAATGCTACAGTTCAGATATATGACCAGAAAGAGTAAAAGGAAAATAACAATATTTTATAAGTTGACTAGTCATTCAAAACTCAAAAATATCAAAATCTAAGTTTTAGAAGTAAACAATAATTTTCTTTGATTTATTATTCTTCTAATTTAGATGGACTTTTATTATTGGCTTCACTTTAGTAATTCAATGTTAGTAGTTCTCCATAAAGACTGAATCCAAAAAAAACCACCATAGATTTTTAAAATAAATTTTTATAAATTTTGCCATAAAGCCAAATGATTTAAATGTGTAATAGGAACTAAGTTTCTATTTTCTATTCCTTATGCAGATTAAAAAAAAGAGAGAATTAATTTAATGGAAGCCAAGAATTAATTTCTGATATTTTTAATTTGGTTGTTTTGATTCATTTTTTAAAAATTGATTTTCCTTGTTTCACATACCCACAAAAAGATTTGAAGACACATATCCATGACTTAACAATATTAATTTACTTTTGTACTAGAAAGTTTATATTTTTGGTTCCATTATATTTATTATTCTGCCTAAAAAACTGAGGCTTTCATTTAGACACTTGTAGTATGCATTGGAGAAGGAAATGACAACGCACTTCAGTGTTCTTGCCTGGAGAATCCCAGGGACGGGGAAGCCTGGTGGGCTGCCGTCTATGGGGTCGCACAGAGTCGGACACGACAGAAGTGACTCAGCAGCAGCAGCAGCAGCAGCAGCAGTATCCAGGTCAAATGATCTTGACAGTACTCTGAAGATGGGATTTTGTATTTTAAAATATTTACATAGAAGCTTTTCATTACAGGAGAAACACATGGTGCATTCTATACACAACAAAGGCTCACTAAATCTAGATTCATAAACAATCATAAATTAAAAGTGGGAAAGAAACATTTTAATGAGTTTAGTTACAAAGTTGTAATCACTAAAATAATTAATGTTTGCTTGTTTCTACTCATTTTTCTTTTTAATAATTTTTAATTATAAGGATGTTGATTTTTAAAAAGTGACAAACTTTTCCTTGTGTACTTTCTGTTAAAAATCAGGAGTACTTTTTATATATAAGGAATCTTTCATTGTGTAAACACAGAACCTAAAAAGGAAGCTAAATATTTAAAGACTATTTCCACCACATATTACACAAATCTGCTGCTGTTTTTTGTCTAAGTCTCAATATATATCTATATATGTATTCATTTACCTCTTTACTGAGTAAAGTTGATCTTAGTATTTATAAAGAATACAGTATATTTATCTGTGAATTGATAAATATGAATTGAGAGTTCCTAGAAAGCAAAATATTGGAGAAAAGCATACGCCTACAACATAATGTGATTCCCAGATGCAGAGGAATTTTGAAAAGCTTCAGATTTATTAAGTGGAATTTAAAATCAAGGAACATAGGTATGTGGATTTATCTCTGGGTTTTCTATTTTGTTCCATTGATCTATATTTCTGTCTTTGTGCCAGTAGCATACTGTCTTGATGACTGTGGCTTTGTAGTAGAGCCTGAAGTCTGGTAGGTTGATTCCTCCAGTGCCATTCTTCTTTCTCAAGATGGCTTTGGCTATTCGAGGTTTTTTGTATTTNTGTCCATAGGTGTGTGGATTTATCTCTGGGCTTTCTATTTTGTTCCATTGATCTATATTTCTGTCTTTGTGCCAGTACCATACTGTCTTGATGACTGTGGCTTTGTAGTAAAGCCTGAAGTCAGGCAGGTTGATTCCTCCAGTTCCATTCTTCTTTCTCAAGATGGCTTTGGCTATTCGAGGTTTTTTGTATTTCCATACAAATTGTGAAATTATTTGTTCTAGCTCTGTGAAAAATACCACCGGGAGCTTGATAGGAATTGCATTGAATCTGTAGATTGCTTTGGGTAGTATACTCATTTTCAATATATTGATTCTTCTGGAAGTTTTGGCCACAGCAATCAGAGCAGAAAAAGAAATAAAAGGAATACAGATTGGAAAAGAAGTCAAACTCTCACTGTTTGCAGATAACATGATCCTCTACATAGAAAACCCTAAAGACTCCACCAGAAAATAATTAGAGCTAATTAATGAATATAGTAAAGTTGCAGGATATAAAATCAACACACAGAAATCCCTTGCATTCCTATACACTAATAACAACAAAGTAGAAAAAGAAATTAAAGAATCAGTTCCATTCACCATTGCAACAAAAAGAATAAAATACTTAGGAATATACCTACCTAAAGAAACTGAAGACCTATATATATAGAAAATTATAAAACACTGATAAAAGAAATCAAACAGGACACTAATAGATGGAGAAATATACCATGTTCGGATCGGAAGAATCAATATAGTGAAAATGAGTATACTACCCAAAGCAATCTACAGATTCA
>SJXQ01009127.1:2325-24264 GCA_006408695.1 Aepyceros melampus
TCTAGGTTGGTGATAACTTTCCTTCTAAGGAGTAAGCGTCTTTTAATTTCAGGGGTGCAGTCACCATCTGCAGTGATTTTAGAGCCCCCAAAAATAAAGTCAGCCACTGTTTCCACTGTTTCCCCATCTATTTTCCATGAAGTGATGGGACCAGATGCCAAGATCTTCGTTTTCTAAATGTTGAGCTTTAAGCCAACTTTTTCACTCTCCTCTTTCACTTTCATCAAGAGGCTCTTTAGTTCTTCACTTTCTGCCATCAAGGTGGTATCATCTGTGTATCTGAGGTTACTGATATTTCTCCCAGCAATCTTGATTCCAGCTTGTGCTTCCTCCAGCCCAACGTTTCTCATGATGTACTCTGCATATACGTTAAATAAGCAGGGTGACAATATACAGCCTTACCGTACTCCTTTTCCAATTTGGAACCAGTCTGTTGTTCCATGTCCAGTTCTAACTGTTGCTTCCTGACCTGCATAGGGCATTTAAAAATATCTATTTGCGATGGGGTTCTGAATCTGAATTTTTTTTTCCCTCTGTGATTGTTTTCCTTAAATTTCTCACTACAGAAGAACATGAAAAAAAAAAATGTGAACAAGAGGGTACAATATGTGCATGCATGCATGCTAAGTTGCTTCAGTCATGTCCAGCTCTTCATGACCCCGTGGACTGTAGCCCACCCAGGCTGCTCTGTCAGTGGGATTCTCCAGGTAAGAAAACTGGAGTGGGTTGCCATGCCCTCCTCTCAGCCCAAACCCATTTCTCTCAAGTCTCCTGCATTGGCAGGTGGGTCCTTTACCACTAGTGCCACCTGCATACATATACAGTATGTGAGTCCTGGTACTTTCCTTCCTCAGCTAGTGGGCTCACGGAAAAAGCTGCATTTGTTGGAGACAGAGGTTACATAGTTACAACAAGGCAGACTCATGGTCATTTTAAAACTTCGACATTTTGCGCATCTTTATCCATGCAAAGTGTTAAAGTATTTCAATTAAATACTTTAGTGGAGAACTGTAAAAACCAATTTAGAAACCTAAATTGAAGATGTTTCCTTTGTTATTCAACATGTAATGTATTAGAACACACTTTTCTTTCCATAAAGAATTGATTTTTAATCAAATACTCAACATTTGTAGGGCTTTTTTTTTTTGAGCTAACAAAGTAATTCCATTATTCTAATTGTATCCTGCCTGCTTGAATTAATGAACCTGATTTCAAACCTTTTGATACGTTTTAGTACACATGTATTCATTTCACGTTAAATTATATGCATACAATTGATTGATATTTTTAAAAGTCTTCTGATAATGATTTCTTCAAGGAAAGTATTAAAACTAGAAAATAAAAGTCATTTTGTATATTATTTGTGTTTACTTTTTATAACAACAGATCATTATAGTTTATCACCCTGTGCTGACTTATTTGATTGTCAAAATAATCTGTTTCTAAATTATTTTTCTTTTGATTTAAGCAACTTACCTTCAGTTTGTATGAATTAAATTGTATAAATAAGAATGAGAATATATACTCAAACCATTAGATTAAATATTTTGTATCAAAACTTATTTTTTATTATGGTAGATATATTATCTTCTCACCTCAAAATGATCTACATATGGAATTTTATGTATACATTACTGCTGGATTTACTTTAATCTGGTAATAGTTATTCACAGATATTCATACTAATGTTATGATTATTTATTAGCTCATTTTTTTTCTTTGTGGTTACATTTTTCTGATATCACTTTTCTCCAGAACATAAATAAAGAACTTTCAGAACATATGTTAGAAGGTGAAAAACACTATTTCTAAGTGTAAAACATTTTTAATTTCAGATTTATTTGTGTAAAGGGTTAAGGTTATGCGAATGTCAGCTCTTTATGAAGTACTACACTCTAGTTTTATTACTAATTCCCCTCTTCATCAAATCAAACACTGCATATGGTTATAACATTGATTTCTTAATTTTATGAAAATTACTCTACCAACAGCTGGTCTCTTGAACAAATGAATATGTCAATGGCTGATTACAGATTAATGATATAGCTATTTTTCAAAGGTGTAGCATTTCACATTCAAATTTAGCCTCTTAGTAGTTTAGAATGCGTATTTAAAAGGAACACTCTCTAACTTATGCATTTAAATACTTTTATTGATATGAAATTGAATGCATTTGAAGGCAGAGCATAAGCACTTTGGGAGGAAAAAAAGACTGAAAGAATTTAAATTTAGGATTATTGAAAAACACATCTGCCTTGAATGTGATGATTTATCAAGATCAGCAGGAAGCAACTGTTAATCAAATTTGCCTGAAGGCATCAAACAATATTCTATTATCAGACAAGCTTATTTAAGGTCATTTTTAAAATGTTTATTCAAATTGTAAAAAATTTAAAGTTGAATTAAAAATCAGAAGTGCTCTGAAATTCTCCTTGCCAAGCATATTCTGAAAACCTTGTGTCATCAATGCATTTTAAATGATAAGGGCTGCTAATCATAGCAATAGTTTTCTTACACTTTGGGATGGTACAATAATTTTTGAAAATGAGTACTGTTTTTTCTTTTTTTACCATTTTACTTTTTGGCCAATCAACTACAGTCAAAAATGATTTAACTATATACTTGAAAAATATATTTTAATATATTTTATATTGGATCTCCAGGCCATGGTTAGGTAAGCAATAACAATAGTAATGGGATAAAATTAACAAATAAACCTATTCTTCATATTAATACATTGAACATACCACTGTGATGCTCTCTAGTTTTGAAGAATATTGCTTTCTTGTATTACTATGATTGACATATTGAAAGATGAATTTCATTTGAAATTCGTATTGCCCATCATTCAGTTTGGAGAAAACTTTTACTGATATTAACACACAATGTATTGAATGCATATAGATAAATAAAAGTCCTCCAGAACTGAAAATTCTGCTGAAAAATGCAAGTAGATGAAGGTGCTCCAATCAAAGCTGTATTTTCACAAAATTACTATTTAAAGTCCTATAGATTTTTAAATTGCCATTTAAGTAAACCTGTAAGTTTTAGTTACTGGAGCATGAGTTTATTTTGTCACATAAGTGAAACTCACTCAGTTGTGTCCAACTCTTTGTGACCCCATGGACTATATGGTACATGGAATTCTCCTGGCCCCAATACTGGAGTGGGTAGCTTTCCCTTCTCCAGGGATCTTCCCAACCAGGGATTAAAATCAGGTCTCCCGTATGCAGGCAGATTCTTTACCAGCTAAGACACAAGGGAAGCCCTGTCACATAACGTTTCTACAATTTAATTCTAGCAATGGCAAAAATGTCCGCTGAGATCACAAGAGCATTTTAAGGAACTTAAAACAAATATACCAAAACATAGTTATTAATGTCATCTTTTGTACAGAAGACAAATTCTTTTCAGTATATGTTACTGCAAATCTCACAAACTGCCCAAACTGATGAGTAACCCATACACTCACACATACAGGCACACACTCAAATTTAGTCAATTTACCTGTGAATTTTTAGGTATTTGTGCAGCAAATAAGCTCCATAACCCAAACTTGAAACTCTGCTGTTGTTCTAAAATAGTGTCTAAATGAGGTGCAAGGAGCCAACTCATTTGAAAAGACCCTCATGCTGAGAAAGATTGAGAGGAGGAGGTAAAACAGGTGACAAAGGATGAGATGGTTGGATGGTATCACCAACTCGATAGATACGAATTTGGCAAACTCCAGGAGATAGTGAAGCACAGTGAAGCTGGCAAGTGACAGTCCATGGCATTGCAAAAAGTTGGACATGACTTGGTGACTGAGTAACAACGAATGAGGTGATTGAGGAAAAGGGAACATACTTCAGCCAAGGTCACATTATAACTAAATGGTGGAACCACTTATATAAATTACACAAATATAACTTAAAGACAAATTTAAATGCTTAGAACTGAATTTTTACCTACTTGAGGACTTTCCAAGGGTGTTATTTTTGAAAGACCCTGTTTTAATCAGTTCAGACTACTATAAGAAAAAATATGTCAACTGAGTGGGGTATGAATGACCAAAATTTGTTTCTCACATTTTTTTGAGACTGGAAACTGGATATCAAGATGCCATCCTGGTCAGATTCTGGTGAGGACTCTGTTCCAGGATGCAGATTGCTGATTCTCGTAAACTCACATGGTAGAGAGAAGAGAAGGAAGCTCTCTCCTGACTCTTACAAGGGCGCTAATCCCACTCACGAGGGCTTCACCCTCATTACTGCATCCAATCCTGGTTACCTCCCCAAGGTCCCACCTCCTAATTTCTATCACATGGCAGGTAGAGTTACAACAGAGGAATTTTCAGGGGGACACAAACATTCGTTCTGTAACAGTCCCTATTCTATGCACTAAAAGCAATGTAAGAACACTGAAGAAAATATTGATTTTAATTATACTTTTCTTATATAATTAGATCTAGGAAACCTTAATTAATATGATTCAAATATTAGAATTAGAGCATGAGCCCTCACATAAAATAATACCTTGAGCACAAACTTTAAAAATATTTATTTGCATTCCTGTTAAAAAAATAACACATTTATATCTTGGGCTATAGAACTTAGATTACATTTTTATAATTTTTCAGTTATCTTAATATATTTTAGAAAGCCAGAAAAAAATCACTTGCAAATATATGGAGAGAGTCATTTATTTTAATTATTAAAATTATTTTCTATGCACAGGTGGTATTAATATTTTTAATTTACTATCTCCCACTAAGACTAGAAATAGACATAAAAACTTGCATTAAATGCACAGCTGTGCTTAATTCTTCCTAAGTATGTTTCTTCTCATTTTTACTTTTTGTATTTATACAAATACAATGAATTATATTGATTAAACCAATGATATACAATAATTCTTAACTTAGCATCCTAAAACATGTATAGTTTTTATCAAATTAGTAGTTATTGCAATTACTTTTTTAAAAAATATTCTCAATAGTAGAAGATTCAAGAAGCTTGATACTCAAGAAAAAACAAATTTGGGGGAATTTGGGGTGTAAAAGACACATATATGGAATTAGAGAAATCTTTCAATGGGGCTACCATATACAGTTTGCTTTAGAGCTGATAACAGAGGTATTTACTATGAAATAGTCTCAGATTCTTAATTCATTATTTTAGAGAAAAGTTTTACTAATAAATATTATGGAAACTTACCCTTAAAACCTATTTTTAAAAATATTCTCAATAGTAGAAGATTCAAGAAGCTTGACACTCAAGAAAAAACAAATTTGGGGGAATTTGGGGTGTAAAAGACACATATATGGAATTAGAGAAATCTTTCAATGGGGCTACCATATACAGTTTGCTTTAGAGCTGATAACAGAGGTATTTACTATGAAATAGATTCTTAATTCACTATTTTAGAGAAAAGTTTTACTAATAAATATTATGGAAACTTACCCTTAAAACCTATTATCAAATCATTTATTTTCGATGGTTCTAGAACTATACTTGTATTTCTTAAATAGAACAGTGATAATTTCTCCAACAGGATCAATATGAATCTTTATAATCATATAATCTGTGCATAAATTGTTTTAATTTTAATAATATATTAGTAATGACTCTGTCACATTTTGAGATTCGCAAATTTTCTTGAGACTCTTCTATATCATCCTCAATGTTATATCATTACTACTCGTCATTACTGCCTATGAGTGAGTGAGTGAGTGAAAGTGGCTCAGTCATGTCTGACTATTCTCCAGGCCAGAACACTGGAGTGGGTAACCTTTCCGTTATTTCTCCAACAGGATCAATATGAATCTTTATAATCATATAATCTGTGCATAAATTGTTTTAATTTTAATAATATATTAGTAATGACTCTGTCACATTTTGAGATTCGCAAATTTTCTTGAGACTCTTCTATATCATCCTCAATGTTATATCATTACTACTCGTCATTACTGCCTATGAGTGAGTGAGTGAGTGAAAGTGGCTCAGTCATGTCTGACTATTCTCCAGGCCAGAACACTGGAGTGGGTAACCTTTCCGTTCTCCAGGGGAACTTCCTATAATATGTAAGTGATTATTAATAGTTCTTAAGCATGAAGTGGTTAGGTGTGGAAAATATTGTATTCTGAATTAAAAATACTCACAAATGCATATGCATAAATAGCCTGTATTAATATTAAAATAATTATATTAATGGCTTACAAAATTTTACTTTCTTCAGAAAACTTACATATACATATTTTATTTAATGTGGATTTATATGCATAATTTATTTGGTGAAGGTATTCAACAAGCAGTTTGTATAGGTATAGAAAGGAACTGTGTGAAGATGTAGAGTCCATGTATGTACTTTTTGTATTAACTATTCTTAGTGCTTTAATTTCAACATAAGAGCAGCTTGTAAGAGTCAAATGCCTTGCCTTTTCTTGTTTCTTGCTTTCAGTGTGTTCAGTCTTGTTTTACTTTTAAGTATAATGTTAGCTGTAGTATCATCATAGATAACTTTTTATCATATTGAGAAAGTTTCCATTTACTCCTAACTTTTGAGTATTTTTGTCATGAAAGGGTGTTTAAATTTTTCAGATGCTTTTTTCTTCATCTAGTGAGATTATCATGTAGCTGTTTTTATTTATTCAATTACTATAACTTGTAACACATATTGCATCACATTCCTGGCCTAACCCCCATTTTGTTATGGTATATAGCCTGGTAGGCTACAGTCAGTGGGATCTCAAAGAGTCAGATATGACTGAGCAATCACTCACTCACTCATAATAATTTTATATGCTGATGAATTGACTGTTCATGTATTTTGCTGTGAACACAGTTTGCATTAGCTGCCCTCACCCAGTATACCAATAGGCAGGGAGTTCCTGTCAGGGCCCAGGCTGGCACCACTGGTATGGCAAGCAGCTCAGTGTTCACCATCACTGCTCAGGGGCTCCTGCTGCACCACTGCTGTGGGCTCAGGCCCAGGGACATTATGAGATCCGAGTCAGCCAGAGTTTCTGGAATCTTCCCAGTCAGTGACTCTGGAGGGTCTGATTAACTGTTACAGTCCTCTTCATTTGAAGTTTATAATTATTAAGTTACAAAATGTCAGCAGCCAAGAGAAGTCCTATAAGCAGTCTGTCCCCCTGTCCTGTGTGTCTGTCTCTGCTGTAACAAGGTGATTTTACAATTAAAGAAGAAAGAAAACTAGAATGGAAGCAAGGAAAGAAAGGGAAAAGAATGAAAAAAGATGGAGGAGGAATAAAACTATCTTGAATTGTGTTAGGAAAACAGGTAAAAATAATAGGGAGCTCAGGGCACACTCCCTTTTCACATGCAGGAAAAAACTCAAACATCTAAACATGTCTGTGTAAACTGTATCACCTAGTGCTGTGTGATGTGGTTTTTCTGAGCATGACAATATTGCTGTGCCTTTTCGATGTAAGTACTGTTAGTGAACACTGTCCGTTTACACCATTTTGTTTGATATGAAGATAGTGTGGAATGTCTCAAAAACACTTGTCCATTCTGTAGTTCTGTAATGGTAAACAAAAACTACCTAATGTCAGTTTTTTTGTTAAGCTAAACTTGTTTCTGTTAATTTGGAAAGACTCTCTTACTTCCCTAAGAAAGTAGCTAATACTTCCTTTCCATTTTCACTTATTGCCTTCCTCACTCCGAGGTCAATTTCCTGGACCACTGCTGTGGAGCTGGGATGTGGGCAGAGCCAGTGGCCCAACTCTCAGAATGGGAATCTCTGCTTCACAAGCAAGGCTCTGGACAGGGGCAGTAGCTTGTGATCCTCTCAGCTTGCCTCTAGAGCATAAAATTTCTACCTTATGAATAATGTTTCAGCTTCAAATATTGAAACTGAAGCTCTGATACTTTTCCCACCCGATGTAAAGAGGACCCACTGAAAAAGACCTGAGGCTGGGAAAGATTGAAGGTAAAAGGAGAAGGGGGAGGCAGAGGATGAGATGGTTAGATAACATCATTGATTCAGTGGACATGAATTGAGAAATCTCTGGGAGACAGTGGAGGACAGAGGAACCTGGCATGCTGCAGTCCATGGGGTCACAAAGAGTGGGGCAGGACTTAGCAAGTGAACAACAACAAATGGATAGTGTTAAGCAGGAATGTTAGCAACAAGTATTCTGGAACGGCCGAACCTGGAACAAAACTTCCTCCTTGGGAATCAGAGACAGATGGGAAAAGGCAGTTTCAGCTCTCTCCGTCTATTGCCTGTAATACAGCTCTTATAGCTTGGAGGTGAGGAGCACAGGAAAAGCTCAAGCTCATGTCCTGCATGTCCTGGAGTGATACTGTACACTGGGCTGGGATCCAGAATAATGGAGAATCCTGGCCACATCCACTTGTAGTGATGCCATCATATGGAGCTGGCTGGGTTTGGACAGCACTATGGCTCAAGTATGGATGTGAGAGTTGGACTGTGAAGAAGGATGAGTGCCAAAGAATTGATGCTTTTAAACTGTGATGTTGGAGAAGACTCTTGAGAGTCCCTTGGACTGTAAGGAGATCCAACCAGTTCATCCTGAAGGAGATCAGCCCTGGGATTTCTTTTGAAGGAATGATGCTAAAGCTGAAACTCCAGTACTTTGGCCACCTTGTGCAAAGAGTTGACTCGTTGGAAAAGACTCTGATGCTGGGAGGGATTGGGGGCAGGAGGAGAAGGGGTTGACAGAGCATGAGATGGCTGGATGGCATCACTGACTCGATGGATGCAAGTCTGAGTGAACTCCGGGAGTTGGTGATGTTCAGGGAAGCCTGGCGTGCTGCGATTCATGGGGTTGCAAAGAATCAGACACGACTGAGCGATTGAACTGAACTGAACTGAACTGATGGCTCAAATTCTAACCAGTATTTATTACATTTCATTTTTTTGTCAATATATTTTCTATTCACTCCTTGTATATCTTTAGAGCAATATTCAGAGGTTTTAAAGTTTGCTTTTTAAAAAAATAATTTTCAGTGATTATGATTGTTTCTCTTTGGAAAGAGTCCATTAACATTTCAGATATCAAAAGGCNTGGAAAAACCATATCCTTGACTGTGGCCAGATCATGAACTCCTTATTGCCAAATTCAGACTTAAATTGAAGAAAGTAGGGAAAATCACTAGACCATTCAGGTATGACCTAAATGAAATCCCTTATGATTATACAGTAGAAGTGAGGAATAGATTTAAGGGACTAGATCTGATAGACAGACTGCCTGATGAACTATGGAATGAGGTTCCTGACATTGTGAGGGGACAGGGATCAAGACCATTCCCATGGAAAAGAAATGCAAAAAGGCAAAATGGCTGTCTGGGGAAGCCTTATAAATAGCTGTGCGAAGAAGAGAAGCGAAAAGCAAAGGATAAAAGAAAAGATATAAGCATCTGAATACAGAGTTCCAAAGAATAGCAAGAAGAGATAAGAAAGCCTTTCTCAGCAATGAATGCAAAGAAATAAAGGAAAACAATAGAAGGGGAAAGACTACAGTTCTCATCAAGAAAATTAAAGACAGCAAGGGAACATTTCATGCAAAGATGGGCTCGATAAAGGACAGAAATGGTATGGACCTCACAGAAGCAGAAGATATTAAGAAGAGGTGGGAAGAATACACAGAAGAAATGTACAAAAAAGATCTTTAAGACCCAGATAATCTCAATGGTATGATCACTCACCTGGAGCCAGACATCCTGGAATGTGAAGTCAAGTGGGCCTTAGAAAGTATCATTATGAACAAAGCTAGTGGAGGTGATGGAATTCTAATTAAGCTATTTCAAATCCTGGAAAATGATGCTGTGAAATGCTGTACTCAATATGCCAGCAAAAATGGAAAAATTTTAATCTTTAGCACCACTTAATGTAAAGTCAGATTTACTATCCCTAAAATCAGAAAGTATAACTAATTTTACCAAGATGTTTATTTAAAGACGAAGTAAGGTTATCTCAAAGTGAGATACTGTACGAACAGTTTATTAAATTAAAAAGTATGGTTTTAACCGTACGACATCAATAAATTACTTATAGGTAAAGAAACACTTAATAAAAGAAAAATCGTTAATAAATAGATAAAAAAAAAGAAAAGACTAATAATAAAAAAAAATAAAATAAAATAAAAATGAAATGTTGTAACATAACCAAAGAGGTATGTAACCGTACTTAGTCGGTACCCATATGTATACAAGGGGTAAGACTTGACCCCTCCCACCTCCTCCCCATCCTGAGTCCCCTCTGAGTCATTTCAGTGCACTAGCCCCGAGCATCCTGTATTATGCACAAACCTGGACTGGCGATTTGTTTCACGTATGATAATTTACATATTTCAATATCATTCTCCCATATCATCCAGCCCTCATCCTCTCCCACAGAGTCTAAAAGACTGTTCTATATATTATTTTTACTTTACAACATTGTATTGGTTTCTCCATACATTGGCATGAATCAGCCATGGGTATACATATGTTCCCCATTCTGAACTCCCCTCCCACCTCCTCCCCATCCTGAGTCCCCTCTGAGTCATTTCAGTGCACTAGCCCCGAGCATCCTGTATTATGCACAAACCTGGACTGGCGATTTGTTTCACGTATGATAATTTACATATTTCAATATCATTCTCCCATATCATCCAGCCCTCATCCTCTCCCACAGAGTCTAAAAGACTGTTCTATATATCTGTGTCTCTTTTGCTGTCTCACATACAGGGTTATCATTACCATCTTCCTAAATTCCATATATATGCATTAGTATTGGAGAAGGCAATGGCACCCCACTCCAGTACTCTTGCCTGGAGAATCCCATGGAGGGAGGAGCCTGCTAGGCTATAGTCCATGGGGTTGCAAAGAGTCGGATACAACTAAGTGACTTCACTATACTGTATTGGTGTTTTTCTTTCTGGCTTACTTCACTCTGTATAATCAGCTCCACTTTCATCCATCTCATTAGAACTGATTCCAATGTATTCTTTTTAATGGCTGAGTAATACTCCATTGTGTATATGTACCACAGCTTTCTTATCCATTTGTCTGTTGATGGACATCTCGGTTTCTTTCATGTCCTGGCTATTATAAATAGTGGTGTGATGTAATAGCTAATTGTTAACATCAGTCTTTACAGTGATAGTCAAAGGTACAGAGAGTAGGGGAGACTTATTTAAGTCAGGCTCCTAGACTTTCCCATTTCTTTTACCAAAGTGCTTTATTTTTTTCTTACGGTAACATTATTACTCTCTTTAAGGAGATGTTAGAGATATCACTCTAGAATTTTAAGAATTATCAACTAATGCCATACTTTTGAATTAACAATTTTCTGATCCCTGAGAGAAGTATCTCAAAAAAAAATGACATTGAATGGGGAAATGGCTGAGTTGATACAACAGAGAGTGTACATTTATCTCTAAGGTGTGTAATTCGAAATCTGAAGTCCAGAGAAAGGAAAACTGTTCATGGAAGGATTAAGGCTGTCCTCTGGGCATACACACAGAGGAAACCAGAATTGAAAGAGACACATGTACCCTGATGTTCATCGCAACACTGTTTATAATATCCAGGACATGGAAGAAACCTAGATGATGTCCATTAGTATACAAATGGATAAGAAAGCTGTGGTATATATATATACAATGTAATATTACTCAACCATTAAAAATAATACATTTGAATCAATTCTAATGAAGTAGATGAAACTGGAGCCTATTATACAGAGTGAAGTAAGCCAGAAAGAAAAACACCAATACAGTATATTAATGCATAGATATGGAATTTAGAACAATGGTAATGATAACCCTGTATGCAAGACAGCAGAAGAGACACAGATACATAGAATAGTCTTTTGGACTCTGTGGGAGAGGGTGAGGGAGAATGGCATTTAAACATGTAAATTATCATATGTGAAGCAAATTGTCAGTCCAGGTTTGATGCATGAGACAGGGTGCTCGGGGCTGGTGCACTAGGATGACCCAGAGGGATAGGATGGGGAGAGAAGTGGGAGGGGAGTTGAGGATGGGGAACACATGTACCCCCATGGCAGATTCATGTCAATGTGTGGGAAAACCAATACAATATTGTAAAGTAATTAATCACAGCAGAATCTTCAATGTTCCACCTCCCAGAATATTGGAAATAAAAAAAAAAAGGACCTAATTAAAATTAAAAGTTTTTTCACAACAAAGGAAACTATAAGCAAGATGAAAACTCAGCCTTCAGAATGGCAGAAAATAATAGCAAATGAAGCAACTGACAAAGAACTAATATCAAAAATATACAAGCAACTACTGCAGCTCAATTCCGGAAAAATAAACAACCCAATCAAAAAATGGGCCAAAGAACTAAACAGACATTTCTCCAAAGAAGACATACAGATGGCTAACAAACACATGAAAAGATGCTCCACATCACTCATTATCAGAGAAATGCAAATCAAAACCACAGTGAGGTACCATTTCACACCAGTCAGAATGGCTGTGATCCAAAAGTCTACAAGCAATAAATGCTGGAGAGGGTGTGGAGAAAAGGGAATCCTCTTACACTGTTGGTGGGAATGCAAATTAGTACAGCCACTATGGAGAACAGTGTGGAGATTCCTGAAAAAATTGCAAATAGAACTGCCTTATAACCCAGCAATCCCACTGCTGAGCATACACACCCAGGAAACCAGAATTGAAAGAGACACGTGTACCCCAATGTTCATCACAGCACTGTTTATAATAGCCAGGACATGGAAGCAACCTAGATGTCCATCAGCAGATGAATGGATAAGAAAGCTGTGGCACATATACACAATGGAGTATTACTCAGCCATTAAAAAGAATACATTTGAATCAGTTCTAATGAGGTGCATGAAACTGGAGCCGATTATACAGAGTGAAGTAAGCCAGAAAGAAAAACACCAATGCAGTATACTAACACACACACACACACACACACACACACACACATATATATGGAATTTAGAAAGATGATAATGATAAGCCTGTATGCGAGACAGCAAAAGAGACACAGATGTATAGAACANTTGAATCAGTTCTAATGAGGTGCATGAAACTGGAGCCAATTATACAGAGTGAAGTAAGCCAGAAAGAAAAACATCAATGCAGTATACTAACACACACACACACACACACACACACACACACACATATATATATATGGAATTTAGAAAGATGATAATGATAAGCCTGTATGTGAGACAGCAAAAGAGACACAGATGTATAGAACAGTCTTTTGGACTCTGTGGGAGAGGGATAGGGTGGGATGAATTGGGAGAATGGCATTGAAACATGTACAATTTTAAATATGAAATGAATCGCCAGTCCAGGTTTGATGCAGGATACAGGATGCTTGAGGCTGGTGCACTCAGATGACCCAGAGGGATAGTATGAGGAGGGAGGTGGGAGGGGTGTTCTGGATGGGAACACGTGTACACCCGTGGTAGATTCATATTGATGTATGGCAAAACCAATACAATATTGTAAAGTAATTAGCCTCCAATTAAAATAAATAAATTTATATTTAAAAAATAAAATAAAAATTAAAAATAATTAGCCTCCAATTAAAATAAATAAAGTTATATTAAAATAAATAAATAAAATATTCACCATCCTGTACAAAGGTTCTAAATTTCTAAAGTGTTTAATTAGCATATAAATACAGGCTAGTCATTGAATATATATTGATAAAATAAATATAGGACTAATTATAGGTTAAACATCAAGTAATCTCACTTGTAACATCCTGTCAGTAACAACAGTGTGAGAAGCTTGGTGAAACTCTCTGCCAGAGAGACTTTTAATGCACTGTTCAAAATTATCAGAGACAATTTTTCAATGCTTTCTGGAGATTGTATAAAGGGCTTAAAAGAAATTGAGAAGCAGTTACTGCACAAGGTCTACAGAGGAGCAGCGTTTTCCTGTGAAGAACACTTCCAATGTCTTGGCAACAGCATGTCTTTCATTGACTTATCCAGCTCTGTGGTACAAGAGAGCTTTTCAGGGTGGATTTGGCATCCACTGAACATCAATTCCATCTCCCAGGCTCTGTAGTCTGGAGGACTTACATTGAGGAAGATGAGGTATAGAAGCTGAGTAGCAGCCTAAGTTCTGTCTTCTCCCCACATGTGTACACACAGTTCCTTCTCCATAGGGAAGATCTGGGTGGGGGAGGACACAGGGAAGAACAAATCCTCTATCCCTCCCACCCCTAGCTCCTGCTCATGGAACAGAGGTCTTGCCCTGTCCAGGGAGAGTCAGAGCAAGCCTTAAATTGACAATCCCCTGATCCTGCCTGAAGGGCTTAAATATATTTGCATTATACTGTGGCACAATGAATGTTTCAGGGATGTGCTTACAGCAGTAAAGATATTAGCTAGGGACCAGTGGTGATTAACAGTAGCATTAGTATGATCTAGTAGAGGCATACCCATCAGAAGCTTAACAAGAAGATTTGGGAAAGATCCAGTCAAAGAGGCATGTGCTATAACCACCATCCAACCTATGTGGTTCAGAAGACTATGTTCATACTAAAGATGCTGTCCTCTCAGATGTAACCCTGTGATATTTTGCTGGATATGGAGCAAACCCATAAACTCTAAATATGAAAGCAGTCTCCCAGCCACACACAAACTCAATGGTAAATGGTGAAAATCTTTCTGACTCGGGGACTTATTTTCAACCTCTTGTATGTAAAAATCTTCTAATCTCTGCTGACACAGTAGCAACTATTAGGGATCTAGGCTTAAAAATGAAACATAAAAATAAAACTCAAACCAGGGACAGGAGAATATGTGCAATGTGTATAAATAGACTAAAATGATACAGTAATCAAGACAATGTGGTATTGGTGATAGACAAAGAAGTCAATGGAATGAATAGACAGCCCCAAAACAGAACCATATGAATTGTGTCAATTAATCTTTGGCAAAAGGGCAAAGGCACTAACATGATAATCTTTTCAACAATTGGATCTGGAATAATTAGATATCCACACACATAAAATAAATATAGACATAGAACTTTTATATTCATCACAAAAGTTAATTCAAAATGAATCACAGACCTAAATGTAAAGTGCAGAACCTTAAAACTTATAATAAATAGTACAGGAGAAATCCTAGATGACCTTGAATATGGCAACAACGTTTTAGATTTAACCTCAAATGTACAATCCATTAAAAAAATACTTTATACACTGGATTTTATTAAAATGAAAGCATTCTGCTCTGGAAAATTTGTTGAACCAAGATACCAAATAAATAGAACAGCGAACAGAATAATAATAACAAGCTCTGATATGGGGCAGGAAACAATGTCCTGTGTTTCTACAGAAATAATTTAAATATCTAGTTTTTCACAAGCAAAGAACCTACAAGACAAACAAGGACACAGAAAAGTGTGACAGTGTTACAGGAAAATCAGCATGCAAGAAAATTGTAATTGATTGTGTCTTGATGATGCATTTAGAAGACAAAGACTTGGAAAGAGCTTTTATAAATATATGTTCCGTGGCTAAGTCATGTTCGATTCTTTGCAACCCCATGGATTGCACTGCAGCACATCAAGCCTCCCTGTCCAAACCATCTCCCAGTGTTTGCCAAAATTCACATCCATGGAATTGGTANATGCATTTAGAAGACAAAGACTTGGAAAGAGCTTTTATAAATATATGTTCCGTGGCTAAGTCATGTTCGATTCTTTGCAACCCCATGGATTGCACTGCAGCACATCAAGCCTCCCTGTCCAAACCATCTCCCAGTGTTTGCCAAAATTCACGTCCATGGAATTGGTAATGCCATCCAACCACTTCATCCTCTGCCTCCCTCTTCTCCTTTTGCCTCCAGTCTTCCCCAGCATCAGAGTCTTTTCCAGTGAGTTGGATGTTCTCATCAGGTGGCCTAAGTATTGTAGGGCTATAATTTGTTTTTAAATTTGATTTTTTGAGAGTGATATCTTTTCTGGTTTAATATATGGTCATTTTGTTGTAAATCTTTATACATACTTGAAAAAATAGTTACACTATTGTGTATAAGATTCTTTCTCCATGTTTTAAGAATCTATCCCCTAATAATTTATTCATAAAAAAAATTGATTTCCGTTACATTTTTGGTTTTGTTGCATAGCACTAACAAAACTGATTTTAAAAAAGTCAGTTTCACAAATTTTAAGAACAAGAATCATTTAGCTTTGAGATAAAATATCTTAAAGCCAAAAGTAGCAGATTGAAGTAGAAAGAACACTGGGATTATGGATAAAAGAAATGCTATAGCTTAAATTCTAACCTCTACTTACTAAGAATATTTTTCTGGGTTGCATACTTACAATCCCCTCTGAGTCTCAGTGTGCATGCCTATAAGCTGGAAAGAATGTGATCTATAATACCTATTCATGCAGTTGTTAAAGTAAGCAGCAATATTTTGCTTATATGTTTTTTGGAATTTCCGAAACCTAAGGCACTTTGGCTTAACAAACCATCTTAAAAACCAAGTGTGGGGTAGGAGGGAGGCTCAAGAGGAAGGGGATAGGTGTGTACTCATAGCTGATTCACATTGTTGTACAACAGAAACTATCATGACATTGTAAAGGAATATCCTTCAATTAAAAAAAATAATAAACCAAATGTGGAAAAAAAAGAATTAAAGTAACCATGTTTAAAGAATAAAAAGAATTTACTCTACAGCACAGAAAACTATATTCAAATATTATAATAAACTATAATGGAAAAGAATCAAAAAAGAACATAGATATATACATGTATATGTAAAACAAATTGCTGTATACCTGAAATTAACACAATATTGTAAATCAACTATACTTCAATAAAAAAGAATCAAAGGAAGGTATGATGACAATCACTTATCAAATAAAGAACATCAATTTATAAAATATTATTTAAAATATATAAAAATTATTTAAAATAACCAAATTGATATAATGGACTTGAGGTGTGCATTAACCAAATGAAAAGTTTCCCGTAGGAGCTCAAGAATAGATTTTAGCCAGAAGAAGAAAAAGGAAAATGTTCAGCAAACTAGAATAGAAATTGATAAAGACTATCCAATCTGAAAGAACAGAAAGAATAAATGCAAAATGAACAGAGCCAAAGAGAAATGTAGGCCAAAATTAAGTGTGCCATTATAAGCATAATCAAAGTATCAGAAGAAAAAGATAGAAGAAAGATGCAGAATAAATATTTGAGTAAATAATAATTT
The DNA here is from genome assembly GCA_006408695.1 of Aepyceros melampus. Lineage (NCBI taxonomy): Eukaryota > Metazoa > Chordata > Mammalia > Artiodactyla > Bovidae > Aepyceros > Aepyceros melampus. The sequence goes on from SJXQ01009127.1 coordinate 19,519, forward strand.
GAAATTCATCATGTTTAAAGAAATACCACTCTATATAACCAAGAATATTGAAAAACTCAAAATAGCATAAATATTAGAACCACACCCAGACATAGCATATTCAGATGCTCAATGTCATAAATAAATGACTTTAAAAGTAGCAAGAAAATTATGAAGCATATGTACAAGATAAATATTAATAGCCGAGTTCTTATGAGAAGTGACAAAGGATAGAAGGCAGTTGAGTGATGTACCCCAAATGCTACAAGAAACAAAAATCTGTCAGTGTTGGATCTTATAGCCAGCAAAATTATATTCCCAAAATTAAGCTGAAATAAAAACATTCTCAAGCAAACAAAAATTCAAAAACTGTGATGCCAGCCCCTGGAGATTTTTGGTGCCAGGCTCTGCCTTATTTGAATATTGCTGACACTACTAGTTGATGGCATTGAATCACCACCTGGCTGCAGAACCCTGGGAGCCTTGGGTATAGTGCTGGTTCACTGGTGGGTGGAGCTGGGGTCCAGCAGATCTTGGAGCTAGTGCCAACCCACTGGCAGGCAGACTCACATCCTCGAGTCTGGCTACAGGGTCAGAAGTCTCAGACAAACTCACGATTAATTAACTCATAATTAAAAAATACTGTTGAGTTAAAGAACTTCACATATGAATGCTTATGCAAGTATATTTATTTTTCTGTGTCTGGCTTATGCCATTGGGTAAAATGACCTCTAGATTCATCCATGTTGTTGGAAATGGCAGGATTTCTCAGTTTCTTCAGGCTGAGTAATATCCATTGTCTAGAATATTTCACATTTCATTATTCTTTTCTCCACCAGTGGGCCTAAATATTGTTTTCATGTCCTGGTGGTAATGAATAATGCTGCAATAAACATAGAGTGCTTGGCTCAGAGGTTAAAGCGTCTGCCTCCAATGTGGGAGACCCGGGTTCGATCCCTGGGTCGGGAAGATCCCCTGGAGAAGGAAATGGCAACCCACTCCAGTATTCTTGCTTGGAGAATCTCATGGACTGAGGAGCCTGGTGGGCTGCAGTCCGTGGAGTCACAAAGAGTCGGACACGACTGAGTGACTTTACTTACTTACTTACTTACTTAAACATACAGTGCAGATATTTTTTTGAGATACTGATTTTATTTCCTTTGTGTATGTATCTAGAAGTAGGATTCCTGGATTGTATGGTAGTTCTCTTTTTAATTTCTTGAGGAAACTCCATACTGTTCTCCATAATGGCTGCACCAGTTTACATTCTCATGAAGACTGTATAGTCTTTTCTTTTCTTGACATCGACACCAGCCTTTTTTTATCTTTTGTCTCGTTGATAATAGATATGGCTACAGGTGTGAGATGGTATCTCTTTGAATTCTCTGATAATTAGTGATGTTGAGTATCTTTTTATGTACTGGTTGGCAATTTGTATGTCATCTCTGTAAAAATATCTGTTTAGGTCCTTTGTCTATATTTTAATCAGGCCATTTATTTTTGCAGCAATTTGTGTGAGTTCCTTGTATGTTTTGGATCTGGATTGTATGGTAGTTCTCTTTTTAATTTCTTGAGGAAACTCCATACTGTTCTCCATAATGGCTGCACCAGTTTACATTCTCATGAAGACTGTATAGTCTTTTCTTTTCTTGACATCGACACCAGCCTTTTTTTATCTTTTGTCTCGTTGATAATAGATATGGCTACAGGTGTGAGATGGTATCTCTTTGAATTCTCTGATAATTAGTGATGTTGAGTATCTTTTTATGTACTGGTTGGCAATTTGTATGTCATCTCTGTAAAAATATCTGTTTAGGTCCTTTGTCTATATTTTAATCAGGCCATTTATTTTTGCAGCAATTTGTGTGAGTTCCTTGTATGTTTTGGATTTAACCCTTGTAGATATATGGTTTCCAAACATTTTCTCCCTTCCATAGATTGCTTTTTCATTTTGTTGATTTTTTTTTCCTTTGTTGCATAGAGCTTTTTAGTTTGATGTAGTCTCCCTTATTTGCTTTTCCTTTTGTTGTATTGCTTTTGGTATTATTGCCAAGACCATTGTCAAGAAAATTTTTATTTGTTTTATTCTAACAGTTTTATGATTTCAGGTCTTAAATCCTTTTGAGTTAATATTTGTGAGTGGCATAAGGTAGGTATCATATCATTCTTTTGCAGGATGATATTTAGATTTCTCAACAACATTTATTGAGAAGACTATTCCCATTGTGTATTCTTGGCACCCTTGTGAAATAATCATTGACAATTTAAATGTTAGTTCATTTCTGAGTCCTTGATTTTGTTTCCTTGGTCTTTGTACCTTTTTATTGTAATGCTATACTATTTTTATTGCTATAGTTTTGTAAAACATTTTGAAATCGGGAAGTATATCTCCAATTATGTTCTTCCTTCCAGAGATTGCTTTGGTTATTGGAGTTTTTCATGGTTCTGATGAATTTTAAAATTGTTTTTCTATTTTTGTAAAAATGGCAATGGAATTTGGTAGAAAATAAATTGAATCCATAGATCACATTGAATATCATGGGTATTTGACAATATTACTTCTTCCAATCCATAAATATGAGATATATATTCATTTATTTGCTTCTTCTACAATTACTTTTAAAAGTTTTATATTTTTTTAGTTTACAGACCTCCTTGATAAAATTTATTCCTAAGTATTTTATTGTTTTGGTGTTATGGTAGATGAGATAGTTTTCTTACTTTCTCTTCTGGATGATTTGTTTTTAATTTTATAGAAATGTAGTTAATTTTTTTGTGTTGGTTTTGTATCCTACAATTTTCCTGAACTTGTTAGCTCTAAAAGTTTTTTGATGGAGTTTTTAGAGTTTTCTATATATATGATCATGTCATCTACAAACAGACAATTTTACTTCAATAAATAATTCACAGAGTACTGTAAATTTGCTAAATTAGTAGATTTCAGGTACCTATGAGGATTCTATTCACTAAAATTTTTTAATTGGTAAGACAAAGTAAAGGTGGTTATAAATCTTTCACACTCATGACTAGGAAGAAATGTGGATATATTAAAATAATATTAATTCCACCTACAATAACACTTTACCTTCTATATCTTGTGGAGACAAAAATAAAGCAAACTCGTATCTTTAGAGTAAAATATTGTACTTATTTACAGAATTTTCAAAGTACAAGATTCAAAATTTCCATTCAAATAGTAATGTGCTTGTGTGATAGGCAGACTTTTCTCCCATGACTTTTGCTACCTGTTTTATGCCTATACTAGGTTAACTTCCATGGCAAGAGAGACTGCAGATTTAATTAACATTATTAATCATCCACCTTTATTAAGGAAACTATCTTGGATTGTCAGGGACACAGTGCAAGCTCAGAAGCTCTTAAAGGCAAAAGATTTACAGCAGTGTATTTGATTGCTTTGCCTGGCTTGAAGGTGGAGATGGTGGTATAAGAAGGAACACAGGTAGCCTTGAGGAAAAGAGAACATTCCTGGTCAATAAACAGCATAAAAAAAGGAATGTGAGTCCAGTGGCTACTGAACTGGATATGAATTAATTTGGAAGTGGATTCTTCCTTTGAGATTCCAGTAAGAGGTCAGTCCACTTTAACTTTGGCCTGATAAGAGACTAATAATAATCTAACCATGACACATTTGATTTCTAACTTACACACCTATGAGATATTAAATGGGTGATGCTTTAAGCTGCTAAATTTGAGGTACTTTGTTAACCAGCAATAGAAATTAATAGCTTGTGTTCCTGGGACTTAAATTTCAGGAGGAATTTATATAAAGGTCAGCTATGCATAAATAATTACATTACTCATCATCTCACTTAAAATTAATGAGAGAAAGGGTTCATTCACAATACTACATCTGCTCTTTTTCTTTATTATCTTTGAAAACAAAACTGATATCCCATTTAATATCTTGGCAATAATTAATATTCCTTCAGGATACTAAGTAAACTTTATTTTTATTACATGTGGGCTTGTTTTAAATAGTTGATATGATTTCTAAAAAATTTTCCACTCAAGTCTAACCAATACCTAAACTGGTTTTTAAATGAATGAGTTAGATGAAGAGAATTGATATATCTAATCACCACCCAGGTAAAAAAAGAGAATGTGACATTTAACCTGAGATGGCTACTACCTTTGGGGTATGCACTTGTATATTCCCTTCCCTTTGAGGGTAGACAGGATATGGGACTTTTTTCTAAGGAATAGACTGTGGAAAAACTGACGGAATGTCACTTCCATGATTATGTCATGTCTTGCTAGCAAATTTGTTCCATAGCATTTTATGAAACAAACTACCATGAATCGTACCACAGTAAGGAAACTAGTCATCCAGCAACATAAGTGAGCTGGAATCAGGCCTTTTCCCAAGCTGCTCAAAATGGCAGCCAGATGCTTTGATTGCAGCCTATAGAGAATCCAGCTAAACTATGCCAGATCCCTGACCCACACAACCTACTATCTAATAAATGTGGGGTGTGTTAAGCCTCTTAGCTTGTGGTAATTTCTTACAGAGCCATAAAAAATACTAAAGAGTCCATTAACAATATCCCAGAAAACACAGGTTTTTCCCATTTTAATTACTATTTACTGCTTTACTTCTCAGATATAACCAGTACCCTGAATTCTAAAACTCAGTATTTTCTATTTATAAATTTCACTCGAGTAAAATAACATAATCAATATTTTTTGAATCTGGTTTCTTTTGATTAATATTATGTTTCCACAATCCATTCATATTATCAGTTCAGT